>CM039506.1:44344188-44499188 GCA_022432975.1 Begonia masoniana
TATTGAATCACTAAATTTTAATGTTAAATATGATATTTTCTTTTGACATAATTTTTTTTTTTACTTTTATAAATTTTTTTCTTATAACGCCACGTGCATCACACGTACAAGGAACTCGATATATCTAAAATTTCTATACAAATTTTTTTTTTAAATTTAATTCTTCATTTTGACCATATTTTTGCATTGTTAATAAAATCGGAACCGACCAAAAACGATTTTAGGTTTGGTTTCGGTTCGGTGCTTGTAAAAACTTTCAGTTCCAAAGTTACCCGAACCAATCTCTGCAGAGTCGGTTTGTTTATTTCAAAAAAATCAAAACGAACCGAACCATCAACACATCCAAAATTTGGAGTAAGTATTGATATATGCCCAATTCATAATAATTAATTAATTATTATGTATTTTAAAGTATTTCTTATAGTTGTATCAACAGATCTTAAGCGTTAAACAGTAAAAGCGCCAAAGGATTTCGCAAGAACTCCTCAAACACTCGACTCCGCCGTCGTGACCCTGCTAAATCTCTGTCGTCCTCTGCAAAACCGTAGGAATGAAGGAAGAAGACGGAACGGGACCACCGAATAGAGAGTTGTACGCGCTGCTTCACATATCGCCGGAAGCCTCCGATGAAGAAATTCGAAAAGCTTATCGCCAGTGGGCACAAGTCTATCACCCCGATAAATACCAAGCACCGCATGTATTTACTCGGTTCAACTCGGAATCTCTCTTCGACTGTCTGATTGCTTAAAATGTTCTGATTTCTCTTTAATTTGCGATTCTGATCAGTTTGATTCATTTTAATCACTAAGTTGAACACTGTTGACTCAGTTCCAAACAAACTAATTTAGTAGTGGTCTTTGCTGATTTCAATTTACATTTTCCAGTCATTAATACTTGATAAATTCTAATTGCGGGATTTGTTACTTGATTGATGGTCATTAGCCTTTGAAACCATTTTGCTTTTCGAAGTTTATGTGGTCCAAAAATGTGGAACAGTACCTCCTTTTAAATTTCAATCAACAACGCTTCTACTTGCTCTCTTCATGCGAAATAGGCTTATCTTATATAAACTAAAACATCCAAGATTAAACTGTAATAGTTTAATTGTAGGTCACATTTATGAATTCATGAGATATGCACTTAGTTTAATGAATTAGACTGGTAAATTTCTTGTATGAGTTGGTTGATTTACATTTTAATCAGTGCCAGTTAAAACCTTTTAAGCATGATTAGGAGCCAACTTTGAACTTTTAACATGATCATGAAAGATCTTGGCAACTTTGGTTTAGTCATTTTTTCTCCTTTTATGTTAGTAGTTTTGCTAAAGCAAAGGCTATAAAATAAGGCCAAAAGCGAGTCATACAATCATTTGCCCTTTAACTATGTAATCTATCAACATCTTCTTATCCTGCATTTGAAAGCTGTTTCTGACTGTTAGGAAGTCGCCTTTGCTTTAAAGTTGTTAAAGAAAAAAGGTTGCATTCTAGCTTATGCTTTTTAATAACACTAGAAAGGGTAATGGACAGCGTTTTCCATTTTTCTTTTCAGATGAAAGATATTGCTACTGAGAACTTTCAAAGGATATGTGAAGCATATGAAATCTTATCTGATGAGACTAAAAGGCAATTGTATGACATTTACGGCATGGAAGGGTTGACTTCTGGTTTGGAACTTGGTTCAAAGTTAAATAAAGCAGAGGAGATAAAGGAAGAACTCGAAAAGTTACGGCGAAGAAAGGAACAAGATAAAATTTCTGCTCATTTTCGTCCTTCTGGTACAATACTAGCAAATATATCATTGCCACACTTTCTTGAGGGTGACGGCATCATGAGAGGGTATGGATCTATGATATATATTGTTTATGTTTTTCAGTTGGTTTCAATTTGGCTTCCTTAGTGAGATTGGTTTACCATGAGCCAGCATTTGAGGGAGATGAAAACAATGGCCTGTAGTTGATTAACACACACAACATTCAATTAATCAATATGTATCCAACCTCAAAAACATTCGACTCTCTTGATTTCTTGTTCTCTCTCTATCTTTCTCTTCCTCACGCCATAATATTCAGGGACATTTAGGTGGTATTATCTGGTTGATAACTTTTCAATTATATCTATGATGTTCACTGGTTGTGCTGCAAGAAACAAGGAGTGTGATGTTTATGCATTTGTTAGTTTTTTGTGACTAATCAATTGTTCATGCGAGTAAGTAATGGTTCTTCTTTGGGAAAATTAATAGCCACATTCTTCTCAAAAGAATTCCTTTAGTCAAATCTCTTCTCCTTTATCTTTTGTCTCAAAAATGAAAAATCTCGTTTTTTTAGAAATTTATTTTTAGCTCTATTCTTGTTTATTGTCACACTGTGTTGCTCATTTGTTTTTATTAAGTTGTCAGAATGGCCATGACAAGTGAAGTTCAGTCCCAGATATCAAAAGGCAATGTTGTTGCAATTGGAGGAAATTTGGCAGTTACTGGGAATGCTGGCGGTGGAGCTGCTACTGCTGCATTTCGGCATCAATTGTCTTCAGTTTCTTCAATAGAGTTTATGGCTTCCGCTGGTTTACGGTCGCTTATTGGGGTGCAAACATCTCGGTGAGGAACTTGTTTCTTTTAAGCTGGTTGTTTTAGCACATTCATTGGTCTCATTGCTCCCTTTTGTCCCAGTAACCTTTCATTACACTCAACAGCAACAATGGGCATTGCAATGTCTTTGAAGGATGGATCATTGAATCTCTCCAACTCTTGGACTCGACAACTGTCTGAAACAGCTAATGGAAATGTATGCTTATTCTTTTGCACTTGTCCTTATATATGCTAAATATCTATCTAATATAAGCCTTTTTATACCATTTTTCGTAACTATTTGAAGATGGAGGATCGTGTTGTTGAAATAATACCTGGCTATTATAATGCCTACATCTATATTTGGTTGAGAGTCATCAATTTGGGGAAAGAATGGTTGACTATTATAATATGGACGATGCACTTTTGAGAAGGAAAAGTACCTGTAGCTGTCAAAATGTTATTGAGCAATAGTCAAATGGAAAAATATGAATATATTGTCTTGGAATGTGTGTAACACATGTTTTCAAAACCCTGATTGCTGAATGATTTCTACTAATTTTTTGCTGCCCTACTTTTTTATCATTTTTTTTACAGATACAGCTTACTGTAGGTCCAGAGTCATCTATTGCTGTCGGATGGCAGAAGAAAGAAGAGAAGATGTCTGCCTCGGGAGAGCTGAAGGTGCACCCCTTTTTTCTGTTTAGCCAAATCATAAATGTTATATGAATAGACATTTTTGCAGTACGTTAAATGATGAGATCTGAAACATAACTAATTTCTAGTCTAGAATGTCTTAGAAATTCTCCATTCAGGTTCGATTCTCTAATCTTATACGCACCTCATAATCTTTTCTCTTGCTTTATCTACCTTCGTCATTTCTTGAATGTTTTGCAATAGCCTGTAAATGAGTGGTCTAAAAGTTCTTTTTTTAATTACAATAAGAAGTCGTTATGATTGCATTACCATAGTTGAAAATCTCTTGGATAAACTTACACATTTTGTTTTATTCATATGCTTTAAATTGTTCGTTGCGTGCGTTTATTTCACAATTGAAGAGAGAACACTCGGATGGTTTGATTTTTATCACTCCATATCTTAACCGCATGTATCTACTGCCCACAAAAAAGAAAAAAAAATTTACTTGATAATTTGAGATTTGGAAATATAGTATTGGTGAACATCTCTTGGAATCTAAATCTTACATATGCTCTTTCATCCATATGCTTTAAATGATTCATTGTGGGTGCTTATGTCACAATTTGGAGAGAGAACGACTCATCAAATGGTTTGATTATCATCCTATACCTCAACCTCTTTGCAGCAACTTCCCATTTTAAATGAAAAAAAATGGAGAAATGAGTCATTCTAATGTACAATCTTCGCTATCACAAATATAAAAGCTTATAAGGTTCTTGCATAGTTGAATTATAACGGATAAGTTAGTTATTTGAAGTCTCTCTAGACCTGTATCTTCTGTTTAAAGGTGCAAATTATTGGTTCACACATAAATTCCATAAAACTTTTCAAACTCCTCTATATTGTGTTCTAATCATCTGTATTATCTCCTTTGGCTCTACAAATTGTTACAGTACAGATTTCCATTTGGTGTTTTTAATGAATTTTATGGACTTTAAAATATTTTTAATTTCTCTAATTTTCTTTCTTATGTAACTGTGTATAGTTTAGCACAAGTTCTTTTGGTGCCTCAGCTCATTATACTCACCGCTTCTCCTCAAAGTCCCATGGTCGCATTTCTGGCAGACTTGGAAGGTACACGCTTAGGAACTGTTTTTTAGTGAGTTAATGTCCGACATTTCTTTATTACTTTCTCCAAATGTTTTATTTTCGCATTTCATTATTTCATGCCCTTTGTTTAAGAATTTTTCCCCCTTTTAGTGACTAATTATTGTTGTTGCAGCTCTGCCCTTGAGCTTGAAGTTGGTGGCGGGAGGAAATTATCTAGATTTAGTTCCATTCGTATGTTGTATTCAATAGGGATTCAGGTATTAATGCCTTGTGGGTGGACTAATGAATTGTCTGTTTCTGCAGTAACTATTATGTATCTACAAACCACTCAAGTAGATGAGGAGATTTTTAAGTCAATCTCAAGATATTATACTCTTTAATATGATACATTTTAAGTATTATGATGAGCGGACACCTTTCAATAATACAGAACAAAAGAAAGAGTTTTTTGTTGGGACACAGCTTCTTGAGTGAAAGAGAATTCACAAATGAATATAATTTTCTCTACAAATGCTTAACTACATCTTGGTCACCTTTAAAGTAAATGGGCTTTGAACCAGAGTATGGCTATTCTTACTTCAGAAATTTCCCCGTTGAAAGTTTGCCTTAGGTGATGCTGCAGCATAGGCTCTTCAATCTTCTGGCAAAGGGCTAATGTCAGTTTTCTGTCCTATTGTCATAGATTATGATCTGGCGGATGCTATGCTGAGAATATAGTGCCTTCTTCCCATGCAGGATTATATTGTCTTAGAATTGGTCTTATTCATCAAAATTCACTCTATCTTTTCTTCATACTTAGATTGATGATGGTATAGCCATAGGCTGCTTTAAGATCTCTTTGTACCATTTGTGTAAAGGTGGTTTGAACTCCTTTTCCTGCAAAAATATCAAGATATATACCTTGTATATTTTTGGGGCCTCTCAATAGGGTAGTCAAATAATATGATCCCGATTTGATCTGAGAGCACTTCTAGCGTCTCTTTAAATTGTCTGATAACATTGCCTTTGAAGCTAAAAAAAAAAAAAACGAAGGTAATCTAGCTTTACAGTACTCACTTTGTTCTTCAACTTAGGAGTGGTTGTGCTTTTATGTTTCTTTCGTTTGGTGTTCGTAGACAGTCAAGTAAAAAACTTGATGAAGTAACTTCTAGTACATAACTTGAGTTTGGAAGCTTACTTTTTTTTTTTTTTTTTGTCAGGGCATTTTTTGGAAGTTTGAGTTGCACCGAGCGGGACAAAAGCTGGTTGTTCCTGTAAGGATACATCTGTTGTTTAGATCCTCGAACATTTGATGAAGATTACAGAAAAAAGGACTTCTATTCTTTAACATCATCATTTATAGTGTCGATAACAGTTACATTTCGTTATGAAATTTCAAACCATATCAGACTCTTCCGTTCATTATTTATTCAATTTTTTTTGGGGGAATAAATTTTGTGTGGCTGATTTACTTGATTTTGGTTGTTAACATAATGTGTTGTTATATGCAGGTTTTACTTTCCAGGCATTTGAACCCTGTGTTTGCTACTGGAGCATTTATACTTCCAACTTCAATGTATTTTTTAGTCAAGGTAATACATTCTCTTGAGAGCATATCCGACTAAATCATAATTAGAATTAACATATTTGTCTATTCACCTTTGATGTGTATATGGGCGTGAGCTCACTCATGAAAATAGTCATTTGATTCTTAGCCATTTGTACTTGTGGGGGAAATGATCAAATATTGAGAAAAGAAAATATTATGTTATTAGTGTCGGCACTTTGATTACTTTGATTAGATCACGAGACACTTTATGATTTTATCTAACTATTTATGGTTCTTCTTAAGTAGTTCTGTATCATCTAGTTTTTGGCTTATGGAATTTCACTCCTAATACCATACTTGATTATATCTCCTTAACTTATGTTTTGCAGAAATTTGTAGTCAAACCTTATTACCTTCGAAGAGAAAAGCAAAAAACCTTAGAGAATGAGGAAAAAACTTCTTCTCAGGTAGTAATATATCATGCAAATACACCTAATGGAGATTTAACGATTTGAGGTCAATGTTTTTGCTCATATGCTCGTAGTCACTTTATTGCATGAATAATTTCTTGTGCTATTCATATTTTAATCTAGAAGTTCGGATAATTTACTCATTTAATCAAATCGTGCAAATCTATATGAAAGATGATTTAACTTTAAATTTTGACATCGATTTTCATTGGAATTTTTCAGTTGGATTTTTAATAATGCATGCTTGTATGGACGTGAATTCTTGAGAATGGTTCAGGCTTTCAGTTTCTCGATCATTTTTGTATTTGAAAATTATTTGAACATACTTGAGTTCAATTCTGCTCTTTAGAACAAGTTCATGTTTATAATCTTAATTTTCTCCTTATCAACAAAAGATTAAGAACACTTGAATTTTTTTTCACTCCTAGACTTTTAGTTACGTGAGAAGATTCTCCACAGCCTGTAAAATCTATGAATTGTTGCTTGATTTTTATTTTAGGTTTTAATTCAAATTAGCTTTTAAAGTATCTTTGATTGTCCTCAGACTTCATGAAATACTCTGCTCTATGTGTAATTCAACGGGAGTTTTCAGTTGATCTTGACAGGGACAAATTACATATCCAGCCCATTGAAAAAAATTCCTCAATTGTGATTGAGTTCCTTTTTGAGTTGTATTCTTTTTTTACGTTTGTCCTTATTCTCATTTTTTTTCATTATGCTTAGTACTTCAAAAGTCATGGCCTGTTTTTTAGAAGTTTCCTCAGATCTTCTTTATTTTAATATTTTTTATGTAGGTTCGAGAGGCAAGGGCGGCAGCAGAAAAAGCTCAGCAGCTACTACAGAATGTTGCCAACAGAAAAAGGAATAAACAATTAGAAATAGGAGGTCTTGTAATTACTAAAGCAGTTTATGGGAATCTTAAAGCATTGAAGAAGAAGAATGATTCGAGAGAAATACACGACGAATCATGTTCAAAAATCGTTGATGTGACGATACCTCTAAATTTTCTCGTTAATGATTCCAGCCATCTAAAGGTATTTTTTTTCCTTCCAAAAAAGTTACTATATTTTAGAAATAGGCGTTCAAGTATATGTTTTGTGCAAAATTCCAATTATTTCATGTTTGCAAACTTTCCAATCTAGTATTGGAACATCAATACTTGCACCTCTCCAATCGAGGCACAGATTGAAATTTTGCTGGGGAAAGTGCTGACAAGTTACATGCTAATGACAAATCAATGTGGTGGAAGTAGAAATTATTGGATTAGAAGCAAAGATAAAAAGTTGATGTTATAAAGGAGTGCTAAAATGTGAATGGGAGTTTCAGATATTTTAATTTTTATTACTTTAATGTGAAACCAAAATAGAAAAGGTACTTGTGAATATATCTGATTGGATCCTGTTTTGCAGCTCCATGAAGGCGTAAAAAAGTCGGGTATCATGGGGTTTTGCGATCCTAGCCCCGGAGAACCCAAGCAATTGAAAATCGAGTATACTTACGGTGGCCATAAATTTGAGGTATTACTCTTCGTCGCTCTGGCCAGGCTTGGTTGATCCGATTTATACTGCAAATAACGAAGGCAATAATATTGCTGTTTAATTTGGATTTTCATCTCAGGTTGAAGTTGATGATTATGAGGAGCTGGTAATTCCTCAAGAAGCTCACCGGGTATGAACACCATTAACAAGGTTCAAATGAAGATCTTCTACTCACTGCATTTTTGGCCAAATTGTTAGGTTTTCCCCCATTGATTATGTTAGTTTTAAGGAAGTTCTTGCCTCTGTTTTTATAATTTTACCTCGTAGAAAATACCATCTGCTGTTGACTTTTATGGTTGATTTGTGGGCATAGAGGTTTACTCTCGAGCGTACATTACACGATCCTCGATCCATCGATTGTTTTTGTAATCCGTGCCACTCTGCCAGCTATTTTATTTATGTAAACCAAATAATTCGATTTTTATGTACATTTTTTCTCCTAAAAGAACAAACATTTATTTACATTTGAGATATAATTGATGATATATTGACACTTTAATCTTAGTGTCTACTGTGCACTCTATCATAAATATAATGTTAATGACTCAGATTTTTAAAAATGTAAATTTTTAATTATCTTTTACATTATCTTCGTTAAAATAAATTTATTTGCAATATATTATTTTGAGTAAAGTGTACCAAAGCTTATAAACTTAAGGGTTAGCCACAATTGATGACTGCGAACAATATTTTCGAACAATTTGATCCATATGTTTTGGGTCGTGTGCAAAATGGTATTTGTTATGACAAGAATTGTTAAACATAACACAACAAAAACACGTCAACTAAGAGTTTGTTTTGCCAAAAACCAAAAATACAAGAACAAAATTGGTTCAAAACAATTGTCTAGACTATAAGTTGTTATTGACTCATATGTTTATTAGTTATATTGCATTTTATCGTAAAAATAAAATGTTACATGCGACTAGCGCAATGATTTTTCCATTGACAATGACTTAAACTACAAAGATTAAATTGCTACATCAGACATCTTTAAACCCTAAGTTCATATACTATACTGCACTTTACCTCTTTATTTATATATAAGTGATTGTAGATTTACCCTTAATTTTAGTTTGTGGCGTGACGCTTACATTTTGCTAAATAATTAATGCCATAATTAAAAATAAATAATTGAAATAAAATACTACCAATTAATGGAAATTAAAATGAGAGTTAATAAATCAAATGAAACATAGTTGGGTTTTTTTTATTCTAACCCCACAAGTATTGGTCAACTTTACCTTTACCCTTAAAGTTTACTATTCATCGAGAAAAACCTTTAACTATAAAAAATAAGCAAAACAAACCCTAGAGGACGGCCCTCTTAAATTTTTTTGGTCGTTTAATGAGAAGGGACGGCCAGTCCAAGTAAAAGAGCCGTCCATTCTCAACCCTTTCAGAAGGGACAGACCGGCCGTCCCTTCTCGCTAAACGAAGACCCGTGACTAAGTCACGGGTCTTTGTCCCATATGGAAAGGACGGCCGGTCTAGTTAGATCTGTCGTCCCTTCTCCCCCTATTTAAATATCCTCCTTCTTTCAAAATCACACCAAAATCTCTTCTCCTCTCCTCTCATCTCTTCTTCTCGAGTATTTTATTCCTCCAGCGATATTGCTTTTGGTTAATCGGCAATTCGTCGAGGTATAAATTATAAGTTTTTTTTTATATATAATTTTAGGTCTTAATCTATCTCTCGTAAATATTTGAAATTTTAAAATATTTTATTTTCTTGTTTCTACTGTATCTTCATTTTTTTAATGTATTTTATTTTATATAATATTATCTTATTTTTAACTTTTAATATTACTTTTTTTTATTGTATTTTCGTCTGTAAATTTTATGTACTTGAATTATATTGTATTCTTTAATAATGTATCTTTTAATATAAGTTTAATAATTTATTTAATATAAATTTTATTTAAGTTAATATTATATTTTTTGAAGTTTAGTAATGCATCTGCTATTATTTTCTCGTACCGCGTATTTAGTGGTTTAATTGTATTGTGGAAGTAAGTTCTGTTTAGGAGACTGGAATTTAAGTGGTACCGTTTGTGAGCCCTCCAGACTTTCCTGTGAACTTACTTAGAAAGGTAATTATGTCTAAGGAGAATATCCAGTACATTTTTTTTTTAGAATTATCTTGATCAGTACTCTCTACGTTTTACAAACTCTTATTTTTTTTAATATTTTTCATTTTAATATCTTGATCAGTACCTTCATTAGCGACGAAGATGAATGATGTTTCAAGTAGATCGGTTAGCTGGACTAGTTCTATGGAATTTCAGAATGAAGAGTGCAAGATGAGGTTTGAGAATGATTTGCAAAAATGCTCAATTATTTATTGGAAGGTTGACACTCTTCCAATAAATAATTGAGTGTTTTTACAAATCATTCTCAAACCTCATCTTGCACTCTTCATTCCGAAATTCCATAGAGCTAGTTCAGCTAACCGATTTACTTGAAACAACATCCATCTTCGTCGCTAATGAAGGTACTGATCAAGATATTAAAATGAAAAATATTTAAAAAAATAAGGTTTTGTAAAACATAGAGAGTACTGATCAGGATAATTCCCATGAACGAATGTACTGGACATTCTCCTTAGACAAAATTACCTTTCAAAGTAAGTTCTCAAGAAAGGCGGGAGTGATCACAAACGATCTCACTTAAATTTCAGTCTGCTAAACAGAACTTATTTTCACAGCACAATTAAATCACTAAATAAGCGGTACGAGAAAACGATAACAGATGCATTACTAAACTTCAAAAAATATAATATTAACTTAAATAAAATTTATATTAAATAAATTACTAAATTTATATTAAAAGGTACATTATTAAAGAATGCAATATAATTCAAGTACATAAATTTTATAGACAAAAATACAATGAAAAAAACAATATTAAAAGTTAAAAATAAGATAATATTATATAAAATAAAATACATTAAAAAAATGAAGATACGGTAGAAACAAGAAAATAAAATATTTTAAAAAATATTTTTTTAACTGCATCATGAAAGAAAATTACAAATATTTACAAGAGATAGATTAAAATATAAAATTATATAAAAAAAACTTATAATTTATACATCGCCTAATTGCCAATTAACCGAAAGCAATATCGCCGAAGAAAGAAAGTACTTGAGGAGAGGAGAGGAGATTTTGGTTGTGATTTTTGAAGAGGATGGAGGATTTTTAAATAGGGAGAGAAGAGACGGCCAGTCTAACTAGTCCCTTCCATATGGGACAAAGACCCGAGACTAGTCACGGGTCTTGGTTTAGCGAGAAAGGACGGTCGGTCTAATTAGACCGGCCATCCCTCCTGAAAGGGTTGAGAATGGATGACCCTTTTATTTGGACCGGCCGTCCCTTCTTACTAAATGACAAAAAAATTTAAAAGGACGGCTGGTCCAAGTAGAAAATCAGTCCTCCAGTGTTGTTTTGCTTATTTTTAGAATAAAAAAAAACCCAATATGGTTTTATTAAAATGTAAGATGTCAAGATTATAAATGGAAGGGTAATTATCGATTTGAACCCTGTACTATACACGTTTTTTCAATTCGGCCCATGTACTAAAAAAACCGACAAACTGAACCATGTACTTTGATTCTGTTATCAGTTTTGACCTTCTATCAATAATTTCATTGAACCCTCATTGAAAAAACTAACAAACGATCTTATATTCAGTTGAAATTTTTACCACATGTTCACTACTTAATGAGAAGATAATCTGAAAATTTTCGTGATTTTTTAATACATGTACGATTTATTGAAATTTTATTTTAGTATTTTATAAAAATATTATAATAAATCATACAAATTTTAGAAAATAACGAAACTTTTTCTATTATCTATCCATGATAGGTTGAATATGTGGAAAAGTTTTCAAATAAATCAAATGTTGTTTGATATTTTTTAAAAAATTAATTTATAAAATAAAGAAGAAACTGAGATTAATTTAAACAAATACCAACGACATTGGATTTATTTGAAACTTTTTTTAGATGTGTACCATATTATGGGTAAATAATAGAAAAATTTACATAATTTTTTAAAACTTGTATGATTTATTATAATAGTTTTAAACAATACTAAAATAAAATTATAATAAACCGTAGATGTGTTAAAAAATCACGAAAATTTTCAGATTATCTTATCATTAAGTAAGGAACATATAGTAAAAATTTCAACTGAATCTAAGATCATTTGATAGTTTTTTTAATGAGGGTTTTATGAAATTGTTGATAGAAGGTCAAAACTGATAACAGAATCAAAGTACAGGGTTTGGTTTGACGGTTTTTTTAGTACAGGGGCCGAATTGAAAAAACGTTTATAGTACAGGGTTCAAATCGATAATTTCCCTAAATGGAAAAGGGAAGACGCCGTTTCTTTCATTTCCCGTTCTCGCCGCTGGTGTTTTGGCGGCGAAACATGGCGGTTAATGTTATTGCTTCGGCCTGTATCTTCTGCCAGATCGCCTCCAATTCTACCCCGACTGCTCTCCTCCATTCTGTATGTCCCCTCTCTCTCTGAGCTTTCATTTACTCATTTATTTTCTGTTTGATTATGGAGGAAAGCTCAAGTAGTTTAACGCTTAATCTTGGTTCTCAGCTCCGAGGGTTCTGCTTCTAATTATAGTTATTCGTCTCGTAGGATGAGAGGGTTATTGCTTTCGAGGATATCAGCCCTTCTGCTTCTAGGTTCTTTTTCCCCTGAATTCGTGTACTTATTATTATTCGTCCGAAAAACTACAATGCTTGCGTTTGTTTTAAGTGACAAATTTTCAATCGCGATCAATGCAACTCACGATGGCCTTGATCTATATGCTTGTTTATGTGTAAACATTACGAATATTGGTGATTAAGTGCTCTGATGCTGCTCTCAAAATCATGCCATTTTTGGACCTTTTTACGAGCAGGCATTATTTTGTTTACAATGTAGGCATTACTTGGTGATTCCCTTGAAGCACATTCCAACGATTAATGCTCTCCGAAGGAGAACTGAGGACTATAACTTAGGTGAGAAAAATTTTAATAGCTACAATTCATTTGTGGCAGCAGCACCATTGCGTTTCTTTTTAGTTCATCTGCATTGTTTAAGGGACGCGAGTTTTTTCCTTCATCCCTCTGTTTTGCTAATTCATTATGGTTGGATACAGTGAGAATGGTAGAAACTGAGTAGAAATTACTAAAACATCTAACGATAAAATGCCTAACTTGCGAAGAAGTTTCTACTTTCATTACGTCATCGAAAATTTGAATGAATTAAACAATAATGTTACAAAAATATATTTATGCTTAGAGTACTCTGGTTCAAGATAACTACGGTTCTTCCAATACCTATTACTCCTTTTCTTTTATCATATAATTATGTGTCATAATCATGAACAAACCCATCATCTAGTCTTTCAATGTTCAGTTATTTATTTGTTTTTCATTTTTTGCAGTAAGCCACATGTTGGAGGTGGGGAAAATGTTGTTGCAGAAAGACGCTTCTGGCTGCAATGAGTACAGGTACTTCTTCAATAGTAGATTGTGTCATTAAAATGCAGCAGCTTTAACGAAGCTGTGATGCAAAACACAGCAGTTGACAATGAAACCAATATTAACTGTGTAGTCTTTTTCTGATTTTTTAGATTTGGATTCCATCAACCTCCGATGAATAGCGTTAATCACCTCCACCTTCACTGTTTCGCACTACCCTACATACCCAGGTAACTATCATGTTTGCACATTATGAAATTTAAATTTTTTGTTCAATTAGGAAGACTAGACGTGGAAGAGAACTACAGATATCTAATTTGACTTTTGAAATGCATGAACAGATGGAAATCTCTAAAATACTTGTCTTTTGGACCAATTGGCTTCCTTGAAGCTGAGAAACTATTGGAAAGAATAAAGCCTTGATGGGTCTGTTCCCTCAAAACATGATGCTCTTCAACCTTCCATCTTTATTCTACAACATAGTGGTTGGTTCTTTGTTTTACGATTTGGCATTTCCTAAAACATCTTGGTGAAACTTATGCAGAACAAAGCTCTAGTACCTTGTTGATCTCTACATGAGAGAGAGAGAGAGAGAGAGAGAGAGGCTATGCCCAAAAGGTTAGTGGATTCTATTACTCACCCATTTCAGGTATTCAAAAAATTTCTTCCGGATATATGATTGAGTTAAGTTCAATATTAGATTGATCTTATTAGTGTAAATTCCTAAGTGATTATTCAAAGTTCTGGTTGTAATATCTCGATTATCTCACTACATCTATGCTTGTATGTTTGATTAGAGTTAACTTTGGAGAAAGCCATCATAATTAACTGTCCAAGATTTTCATCCAATGATGTTACATTAGATTATATCACACACCAATCTAATGACTGTTTGGTTTCTGAGTGATTGAAGAAACTTTGGATTCATTCTGTAATTGATTTTGTGAAGAATGGTTGAAGAAATATCTCTTTCTCAAGAAATTGAAACTTCTTATGAGCTTCCCATGATCATTCTAGCAGCCTTTAGGCCAGACCAAAAGAAAAGCTAAACTAAGAATTCTTTTATTTTGTTTGAAAATGGCTAAATATGGTGAACTTTGATTTTATGTATTTAAGTGGTACTTGAACGACATTTACTGTAACTAGAGCATTCAAGCTCTCGGGTTTAACCTGATTTCTTAGCCGATAATATATGGCTTCACCATAAGAGTCTACATGGTATAAATCATATTAGCACTAATAACCGAACAAATCTCTCATAACTATGACTTTCAAGCATGTTACAGTCCTGATAAACTAATTCACACAAATAGATAATAATTGTTCATAATATTTTTGTTCTATTTTATGATATGGTGAAGCAAAATTATAAGAGCTGGTGAAATTATTTCATGGAATTGTCTAGCACAATCCAAGAACTCGTGCTCCTGGCTTTTTTGTTTCGTCCCCTTTCTTTTTTCGGTAATTTAATTAATCCTTTAGTAATTAATTTTTTTCGCATATTTTTTTAGATTTACTTTAAGAATAGAAAGAAATAAAGAAAATAATAAATCATGGTTATCATGCGTACAAAGATGGAGTTAAGGTGAAATAATGCGAAGTGTACTATAATTGGTCCGTCTATTATTGGAATTAAATCTATTCAATTTTAGCCTATATTAATTTGATCCAAATATTTTGTCCTACTTTATTAGCATTTTGAGATGTAATCATTAGTGGAATTATTGAAGACTCTATGAAGCTTTATTATCAATCCATAGGGTAGGCACTCATTTTCATTGTGACATGAAATACTATATAAATAATAAATCCAACCTGGTTAAATAAGTCAAAAACTTGTTTATATTAATTTCCATAGACCCATCACATTTAATTATTGAATTCTCTAGAATAAAAAATACTTAAAAATAGTGGGTGTGCTATAATTATTGGCACAAATTACACGCCCAAGAAAAATAAAAGAAATCCCCCTTTTTTGGGTTTGGTGAATGGCGTGGCATAGATTCCCACTGGCTGGCAATGAATAGTTGCAGAAATTGACTTTAAAACTTAGGACGTAGCCTTGTAGATAGATTAAGGCCCTTCTTCTTCATTTTGGTATCATTCAATACTATCCTTTTATATCTACAACTTATGACTTATGGTTGAGATTTGTCATTTTCAAGCAATTTTTTTCACTTTGTTTTTTGGTTTTTCTCGGCCAACGAGGCAAGGTATTCTTGTCGCGTGCTATTCTATGCTCACAATTTTTAGAGCAAAACGACTGTGGGTAGAACAATTTTAAGTTAGAATAAGTGTAATAAGATTTTTATTGTGAGTACGAAATTACAAAATGAATATTTGGAAAATTAAAACATTAATTGATATTTTAACAAATGTATTTATTAGCTAATTCCAGGCGGAATTTTCTATGAAAATCTGAAAGTGCATTGAATTTGAACTGAGGCTAACATTAATTGTTGATTTTTTTTTTTTTTTAAGAAAATGAGTGAATATGGCTTCAAATGGATTAGAATTTGTTAGTATAATTACACTCAGCATATGTATTTTGTTTCTTATTTAGTAATTACGGTTACTATACTTGATGTAAATCTTAATCATCACGGTAGCCTGCTGAAGTGATGTAAGGGCTCTGTGTTCTCAAGAATAGACAGTCTTCTTCCTCTCTTTCGATCTCTCTTCTCTATTGTGGATTTTTCCTTCTCTAATCTCTTCTGTTTCATTACATGGTATCAGAGCTTTACGGTTCTTAACAAATGACATCGTCAAGTTCTTCGTTTCTCACCTCCCCTTAGGTCTTCTTTCTTCTTCCTCCCTACCTCTCTTTCCCTATATGAACCAGAAGCTCACTGTTAAACACGATTTCATCAACTATCTCGTCTGGAAAGCACAAATTCTAAACGTCGTCATCGCAAATGATCTCGATAGCATTCTAGATGTGTCGTATCCATCTCCTCCTCTATTTCTAGACTCTCTCTCACAAACCCAAAATCTTGAGTTTTTCCTACGGCAGAGGCACAACCATCTTGTTATGAGTTGACTCTTCTCCTCTTTTTCTGAGAGTCTTCTTCTCCAAATCGTCCTCTTCAACACTGCTAGTGAAATCTGGCTAGCTCTTGGCCGAATGTTCGCTTCCTCCTCTTTAGCCAGATTCACTGATCTTCGTACTCAACTTCACACCCTGTTAAAAGATGGTATTTCTGCTACCTCCTACACTCAAAAAATCACATCTTTATGCAATACATTAGCAGCTATCGGAAAACCAGTATCTTACCGCGACCAAGTTATTTACTTTCTTGTCGGAATGGCCAGCGATAACTAGGGGTGATCGTGTAACACCCAGTACTTTCGGCCAGGTATTTATCCCGTGAATAATTTTAGGGTGGTTTGTGGAATAAGAAGATTACGAGGATCTAAAACGACGAGTATTACTTGTTTCGTCAGAAAATTAAGTTTAGTGGCAAGATTGTAAATAAAGTTGATTTTAATTGATATAAAGAAATCTAAAACCTCACAAAAACCTCTCCCTCCACGAGAACTCCCATATTCAGCCGACCCCTCCTTCAAGAAATCCTCTCGCGGCGATTCTCCCTCCACCAACGTTGATTCTTCCTTCATTTCTTCAAGAGTCGAGCTCTAAGTAAGGCTTAGATAATGTATTTGTTAAGTTTTGATTTAGGAGATTACTCTAGTTAGGACTTGAGATTTCGGATGTTGTTGATGCTTAGGTTGAAAACTTAACGTTGGTATGAATGTTGTTTAAATCTGAGTGGCTGAAGAGCTTAAATACCATTAATGATATTGGAAGTAGAAATATGCATACAAGGTGTTCGATGAAATGCCCGAATAGGATAAGCTTAACTCCTAGGAGATTTCCTTAGTTAGAGATTTACTAGTTTTGAACTCGGTTTGTCTATGATTGATTTTTAACAATGAAATGTGACATGACTAGGTGGGAACAAGTCACGTGAAGGCACGACTTGCTAAGGAATCCAGGTAAGTGAGTGTGTTAAGGATCCGGCTATTAGGGCCCTACATCACAAGGGTACTAGGAATATGGTTTCGAAGATTTGTTTGATGTCTGCGACCCGTTGAGTGTTATGCTATGATAAATAGAGTAGTTTTTACGATATATTACATGATGATGGTTCGTTTTTTATAGTGTAATGTTCTTTCATGCATTCATATATATGCATTATGTTTTTCCCTTCGACGTAAGAAATGTTTTGCTTGCATGATTTATGTGAAGGAAATGTAACAAGAAGAACATGAGAATGAAATATACGAAAATGATTAAGTGAGGGTTGGGGTAGTATGACCATGTCAACAAAACTATTCATCTTGAGGGACCATGAATCACTGTCGATGCAATGGACCATGACTACGTGTCCGAGAGGACCATGTACACGTACTTTGCCTACTTCCCAGCACGATCCCCTCTTTAATCCATGTCAAGTGAGAAATGATACAAGAACATGAACATGATTTGCATGATATGAAACAAGAACACGAGCATGATTTTCACGAAGCATGCATTCATGAGCATTTATGTATATGTTGCACTCCTTAATAAGCATTAGGCTTATAGCTTAAACCTTTGATGTAGATGACGAATTGGAAGGTGAAGATTGCAAACCAAATGACTATGTTTAGGTCGGGTTGCTGGAGGGTGCTCATGGCGATGATTTGTGGCTTGGAGGCGAATTTGACCCGGGAGATGATACTCTTAGTATGTCTTAATATGTCTATGATATTGAAGTGAAAGTAAGATAAAGATTTCTATGAACGGTGAATACCGTGATAGTTGAGTACTGATATGATTTAAGAGGATTTCAATATTAAAGGTTTTCAACTGTTTGTTTTTAAGTCTTCCGCTACGCATTCAAGTTGAAGTTTATGATGTTTATGTGCATGATGATTCTGGAGTTGGAATTTGAGTTTATGGAAACAGAGAGTTAGCCGATCGATAGGTTAGAGTGGCGATCGATCGACATACAAATGTCTGGTGAAATGAGGGAAAACAGAAAGTCGAAGTTGAGCGTAGATGTCAAGAGTTGTCGTTAATTGGCTGGAGTTGTCTGGACGATGAAGTCTGGATGATGTGTCTGGACGATGTGTTTAGACGATGAAGTCTGGACGATGAAGTCTAGACGATGTGTCTGGACGATGTGTTTAGACGATGTAGTCTAGACAATGTAGTTTGGACGATGTAGTTTGGACGATGTGTCTGGACGATAATGTTGTCTGACTCAGTGGACAACAATGTATGTGGACTATAACGTCTGTGGACGACAGGGTCGTCTGACTCTGTGGACGATAATGTATGTGGACGACGACAACGTGAACGTTAATGTTGTCTGACTCTGTGGACGATAACGTCTGTGGACGACAGTGTCGTCTGACTCTGTGGACGATAAAGTCTGTGGACGACAACGTCGTTCGATTTAGTGAACGAATAAGTTGCAACCCGAGAGGAAATTAATTCTCCGCCTGTCTTCATTGTTTTAGGAAATTTATTCTTTTCTTTAAAAAAATAAATAAATATATACATAGATTTCTAGAGGCCTCTTGTGATGACCTGACTGGACACGTATGAGGAGGAACCACCCAGTGCTCCGCGAATTTCGAGTGGGACTTGGGCCGGAGGGTGACGTGCTGGGTTAAAACTCCGTGGATCTCGGGTTGGACTTGAGCCGGAGGGTTCGGTCGTAGAAAGGGGGTCGTCACAATCCCACATCGCTTGGGAAAATATGTGGAAATGAAACATATATAAAGAGACCCTCCCAAGATAGTAAGACACGTTTTGGAGCACGATTGGCAACGGATCCCATAAGAACTCCAAAGTTAAAAATGCTTCAGCGAGAGTAGTACCAAGTTGGGTGACCGACTAGGAAGTCCTCTCCAAACAAAGCCGTGATGGGAGGATATTGGGTTGCGGCCCAATCCCCAGAGCGGACAATATCTTGCTGGGAAAAGGGGTCGTTACAAATGGTATCAGAGCCTGTACCCAACTGGAAATGTGGCCAACGAGGACGTTGGGCCCCGAGGGGGGCTGATTGTGATGACCCGACTGGACAAAAGACCCTCCTAAGATAGTAAGACGCGTTTTGGAGCACGATTGGCAACGGATCCCATAAGAACTCCGAAATTAAAAGTGATTCAGCGAGAGTAGTACCAGGTTGGGTGACCGATTGGGAAGTCCTCGTCAAACAAAGCCGTGATGGGAGGATATTGGGCTGCGGCCCAATCCCCAGAGCGGACAATATCTTGCTGGGAAAAGGGGTCGTTACAAATGGTATCAGAGCCTGTACCCAACTGGAAATGTGGCCAACGAGGACGTTGGGCCCCCGAGGGGGGCTGATTGTGATGACCCGACTGGACAAGTATGAGGAGGAACCACCCAGTGCTCTGCCAATCCCGAGTGGGACTTGGGCCGGAGGGTGACGTGCTAGGTTAAAACTCCGCGGATCTCGGGTTGGACTTGGGCCGGAGGATTCGGTCATAGAAAGGGGGTCGTCACAATCCCACATCGCTTGGGGAAGTATGTGGAAATGAAACATATGTAAAAAGACCCTCCTAAGATAGTAAGACGCGTTTTGGAGCACGATTGACAACGGATCCCATAAGAACTCCGAAATTAAAAGTGATTCAGCGAGAGTAGTACCAGGTTGGGTGACCGATTGGGAAGTCCTCGTCAAACAAAGCCGTGAGGGGAGGATATTGGGCTGCGACCCAATCCCCAGAGCAGACAATATCTTGCTAGGAAAAGGGGTCGTTACACCTCTGTTCGTAAATGAATAAGTCAGGTTATGAGGTTAAGATTATGCCGCGACCTGCTGGGGTCGTGACAGATCGTGGTCTGGTTTGATCTGGTTTTAGGAAAGAATAGGACCATAACAATATTTTCTGATTTTTGATTTTTTGGACCAGAATCGGTTAATTTTTTTTAGGACCGGACCAGAATTTCTGGCCGGATTGTTTCGGTTCTGGTACTTCCCATTATGAAAAAAATATTTAATACAAAAATTCAAATTCAAAACGAATAAGTAAAAAGTCAATTCAAATTCTCTTTTAGCTTCCCTGCTTGTTGTTTCCTTGTTTGGGTACAATGCCATTAACACAATAAAAATTCATAATATCCAACAATAAAGTAAAAACCATTGTCTGTAAACAACTTAGCGAAGCTACGATGTCATTCATTCTCCAATCATTATATTATGAAGCTACAATTTGTACTGTATACCAAAATTTTCAACTGGTATACAAGGGAGTAACCTGAAAATAGGAGCCACAAAACTGTCAGGAACTGTAAAAAATCAAAAGGACCGAGAACTACATATGATCTGAGAGTCACTTCCTTGTTTAATTATACTTTTTTTTTTATTGTTTTAGATTTTTCAACAATTCCTTAATAAGGAGTCCTTATCCCATAGATCTAGTCCGAGTCGTGAAACAAAAGTAGGGTTCCGGCCTTGAGTTTCAAAGCATTCAATTTTGATTATATAGTTGGGTTCTAAAAAAAAAGGGCTTTTGGATATGAAGCTAGTACAGCCTCAGTCAAGTGTCGGTCTGACTGATGGTTGACTTTTGTATTCGCATGTCAGGCGAAATACACAAAGTGAAAGGGCAGAGAGCTTACGGCTTACCTACCTTCGTGCTTTGTCCTTCACGTCTCACAGCAAACTGAAAAAGCAGCGGCGGCCGGCAATTGTGAGAGAGAAGAGAAAGATGGAAGATTGGAATTTGGAAGAAGCGAATTGTATGTCGTTTGAAGCAGTGAAGCTGAATGGCCGAATGAGTTAGTAAATTATCCATTAGGGTTATATTGGTCCGGTTCAGTTTTAATGGTTTTGTGTCATTAAACTTGAAAACCGAACTGAAATCTTCAGTTTTGATAAAAGAAAACCAAATTTCAATTATTTTGTGGGCAAAACCGACCAGAATTGGACCAAATATGTTGGTTTCGGTTCGATTTTGCTCACCCCTAGCGATTACAATGCATTCGTCACCTCTATCATGAACCACGTAGATGAGCAGTCCTTGGAGGAAATCCACAGCTTGCTTCAAAGCTACGAGTTTCATCTAGAAAAAACAAAACTTAGTGACTTCACTGTCAGCTCCACCGGTTGTTCAAGCTCATGCTGATGTCCACCGATTTCCCCGCTCTCCTCGGCCGTTCAATGCCCCTCAGAACCGCCCTCCCTTTGCATCATCTACAAGTTCTTATCAGGGTGGCCTCAGGCTAGCCCTTTATCCGGCTCCACCTTGGCGCCCAACCCAGCCCACAGTCAACTTCAAGCTCCGGTGTCAAATACGTAGTAAACTGGGCGACGTTGCTGCCTTATACTATCATCGGCCGAACACCTCCTACAGAGCTCCCTCTTCAGCCCAACGTCTAACTTTTCTGTCTCCAGTTCAAGCCAACACTGCAGGGATACTGCTGACCCCCTTCTTTCTCGGCTTCATCTCCGACCACCTCTTGGACCCTGGATTCTGGAGCCACACATCACTTGACACCAAATGTCTCCCTGTTGCACAACCAAACTCCATTCTCTGGTTCTACTTAAGTGATCACAGTCAACGGTCAGCCAATGTCAATTAACCATTATGGTTTAGCTACTCTTCCTACTGGTAGTCAATCACTGTCTTTGAATTATGTTTTTCACACACCTCAAGTTGTCCACAATCTGCTTAGTGTCAACAAACTATGTCATGATGACTCAGTTTTCATTGAATTTCATTCCACTTTATTTCTTATCAAGGATCAAACTACCAACTGGATTCTTCTGTAACAACCCTTACCCGTATCCTAATTTTACCGTATAAAATTTTTCATTTTAATTTACAGTTTAAGCGGAACTTAAAATATTTAAACAATACTTAAAACAAATACTAAACAATTGAAATATAACAATTAAAAATCATTTTAAACAATTAAAATCAAGCGGAGGGCAAAAAGGGACATTGTCCCGAAATGTAAAAGGGCGATTGATCGCCCAAAACAGGCAATCGATCGCCCAAAACAGGCGATTGATCGCCCAAAACAGGCAATCGATCGCCCAAAACAGGCGATCGATCGCCTGTTGAAAAAGCTGAGGGGCGATCGATCGCCCAAAACAGGCGATCGAACGCCCTCAGCGATCACCAATTTTTGCCCAGCGATCGCCTCTCCAGGCAATCGATGTAATACCCGGCTTTACGGGATTTTTTATATTATAATATTTAATGGTATTTTTGTAAATATGTCAAATCAAGCCCGTTTTGCGAAAAGAAAGAGTCATTTCGATCCTAACGATTAATAGGAATTTTAAGGAATTTACGGGATTTTTCGGAGTAGTAATGCTATATTTCGAGTAATTACGTTTCTCGTAATATAAAAGACGTTTTAGTAAAAATAGTAAACGAGGTCCGATTTGCAAAATGACAGTTTTAATAGAACCCAAATAATAAGTTAGAGTTATTGGTGAAATAAGGAGATTGGTGGAACCGAATAGCTAGCCAATTAACGAAACGAAGGACGAAACAAATAGAAAAATAAGTGGAAGGGCAAAATTGTCATTTAAGCATTTAATTTTTATTTAAGGCAAAAAGCCTTAAACGATTTTCATTCTAAAAATCGTTCTCCAGAGAACCCCTCTCGCGACTCCTCTCCTCCAGCCGACGATCCCTCACGCCGGCGACCGATTCGTCCTCCAATCATCTCGTTTTCTTCGTGCTTCCTCCTCCAATCCCAACCCTAGGTATGATTCTATAGCTTAGGAAGGTTATTGTTCGGTTTTTACGAAGTTTAAACGATTGGGTTTCGTTTAGGTTTTGTTAAAAATTGAGATTTAAGGTTCGAAATTTATATGTTTATCGTGATTAAGAATATAAAGGACGTATTGAACATTATTGGACGAAGTTAGAATGATTTGTGAGAAATGTTAAAATTTGAGAATTTTCGGGTTTTTGGGAAAAACTCGTTAAATTGTGGTTTTAAACTATCGAGCGTTAATCGTTGTATAAATGCCTCGATTAGTTAAGTTAAGATCTTAGGAATTTCCTTAGTTAAGGATGTTAGTTTGGACGATTAATAGCTTAAACTCGTTTTAACGCCAATGTTGTATTTTGCCTCAGACAAACAATGCTCGTGGACGGAGCTTGAGCTGCTTTGGACACGAGGTAAGTTCTAGTGATTTTCTCTAGCCGATTGGCCTACACCGTACGTCGAAGTCGTCTCGAGGAGTTTTGGTGACGCGAATGTTTAAATTGTTTTGGTCGAGTAGTTAGGATTAGTTCTGTATAGGTTATGCTTTTAAATGCTTTATTTGTCTCGATGGTACGAATCATGTATGTTTACTTTCTGTCATATTGAACTGTTCACGCATCACGTGTTTTAAAAGAGCATGAAAATGAATTTTCGCACGATGTTTTAAAGAAAATGGCGATGTGGCCTGAAGAGGGGCTCGACCTATTGTGGATATCGACTACGGGTTTGTCACAATACCACATCTAACACGTACTCATACAGTAATAGGTCATGCGAGATGGGGCTCAGGCACGGCTGTACGTGTTGTAAGCGTGTACCCCCCTCCTCTAGCTGGAAAGAGTAGTCCGACCGCTGGGAGTGCTCTCTCCGGTTAGGGGGCTGAGATCTCGGTGACACCCACAGAGTAAAGATAAATAAAATGCTGCACGATTTCTGAACTCATATGCATAGCATGCATTTACATTTACTAGAGCTTGCTGAGATTTTTATCTCATAGGTGTCTGTATGGTGTAGGTGACTACAAGGAAACAGGTGAGGACGACGATCCTCCTCCCGAGGCATGTGTAACACCCCTAAAACTGTACCCGTATTTCCCATATTTTTTTTTTTTTTGTACTTATTTCTTTCCTTTACTTTAATTAAAAGCTTATGCGGAATTTAAACTGTGGTTGAAATCGGAATTAAAGTCGAACCTTAAATGCATTTAAAACAATCCTTTATTTAAAACTAAAAATAACGTTAAAGAAAACTTTAAAACCAATAAAAAGGTGGGAGGGCAGAATTGGAACTCTGCCCTCAAACATGTATCAGCGACCGATCTCTGCGCTGCAGCAGAGATCGATCGCTGCATTGCTTTTCAGCATCAGCGATCGATCTCTGCTGCAGAGCAGAGATCGATCGCTGCTAGTCATGGCAGCGATCTCGATCGCTGCTAGCTATGGCAGCGATCGATCTCTGCTCTGCAGCAGAGATCGATCGCTGCAAGCATGCAGCGATTCCTTCCTTCTCCTTCAGACTTCAAACCTTCAACACTTCACCAACACTTCACTTTTTGCCCTTCAACTTCAATTCATCATATTTGCTCTCTGGAATCTGATTTCCAGAGAGCAGAACTTCCTAATTCATTAAACCAACAGTCACCATAACTTGCCACTAAAATCTACTTAACCAATTAAAACGTATCCTAGACTCAATCGAATCGCGTCGGACTTTGCGAAGTCCAACTGCGTGGATGTATCTAAACATCAAACATAACCGTATCAACCTAAAACCAATCAAAACGTTATCTAATCCCTATCCAGATCCAAACAACCTAAATATTCTATACAATTATCAATTCAAAACATCCCAAAATAACCCCAGAGTCCAGACATACATCCCCACGGGTCAGAAAGTGCCTCGACTACATAGCGTACTCCCACGGCCGTCATCCATCAACTGCATCAGACGGAGGAATGCCGTCCTCACCTGGTTCGATATCACCTAAGAGGTTACCTACACCATACAGACACATATGAGATATTGAAATCTCAGTAAGCTACGTAAATGCAGATGCATGCGTGCGTATGCCATTCAGAAATCATGCTCAGGTTTAGATTACAGATACAGAATTACAGATTACAGATTCCTTACGTCACAGACAGACAGAATTGTCACCGAGACCTCGACCCACTAACCCAAGGGGGCCCGTCCGGCGGTTGGACTACCCCGTGGGGTTAGAGAGGGGGGGTACACGCTTGCAACACGCACAGCCGTGCCTGAGCCCCATCTCGCGTGACCAGAAACAGACAGATTACGTTTATTCATTCAGATTTCGTTACAGATTTCATTTCAGATATACGTTCCTTTTCTTAAAAACACGTGCAGAAATTCCTTTTCATGACTTTCGAAAACCGTGATGCATGAACAGTTCATATCAGCGGAAAGTAAACAAACAACATGCATACATTCATGGCAGTAAAGCAGAACCTATAAACAACTAACCTAACTACCCAACCAGAATAACATAAAACAAACAGTTCTTCGAGTATTCTCGAGACGACGACGGAGTATGGTGCAGACCTTTGGGTCAAAGTAAGTCACGAAAACTTACCTCGAGCGCGCTGGATCTCAAGTTTCGTCTACGAGAGTCGGGTGTCTGAGAAAAATACGACATTCACAGTTAAAACCAATTTAAACCATAAATGTCCAAATTTCAAAACTTAGCTAAGGAATTCTCCTAAATTCTTCACTTAGCTAATTAAAGCTTTTCGAACATTAATTATAGCTCGATTATCCAAATTAACGAGTTTTCCCCTAAAACCCGAAATTTTACCAATTTATAACTTTTTCGCAATTCGACTTTTCTTCGTCCAATAACGTTCAATACGTTCAATATATACGTAATTATAGCTAACCTATTAATTACGAAGCCTAAATCGCGTTTTTAACGGAAAACCTAATTTAAACCCTAACCCTAAATCGAACTAAAACTCGAAACAAACGCTCAGAGATTGAAGCTACATACCGAGAGTAGCGAGAGGAGGAGAAACTGTGAAGAAATCAGAACGAACGGAGGTCGGACGGAGGTCGGATCGTTGGAAGTCGTCGGCTGAGGGGTGAAGAAATCGCCTCTGGCGATTGTGATTTCCAGAGAGAAGAAGAGAAGTGAGGGAATAGGGAGGTGATTGTTATTTTTATAAAATTTAGTTTGCAAATTACTATTTTGCCCTTAGTACTTAATTCTATTAGTTTCGTCCTTCGTTTCGTTAATCGTCCAACTATTCGGATTCTCGAAAGTTTCATATTTTGCCAATAACTTCTATTCATTGCCAGGGATTTATTAAAACTGTCCGTTCGCAATTTGGACCTCGTTTGCTATTTTTTCGAGAACGTCTTTTACATTACGAAAAGCGTATTTACTCGGAATATAGTGTTTGATCTCCGAAAATTTCCGTAAATTCCTTAAAATTCTAATTAATCGCTAGGATCGTAACGACGTTTTCTTTTCGTAAATCGGACCTGATTTGACATAATTACAAAAATGCCAATAACAATATAATCATAATATAATAAAAGGTCCGTACAAACCGGATATTACATTCTCCCCTCCTTATTCAGAATTTTGCCCACAAAATTAAATCATGCAAATAGATCAGGATATCCAGTCATCATATCCTGCTGTCGTTCCCACGTAGCTTCCTCCACCTCGTGGTTCCGCCACAGGACTTTGACTAGCGGAATCTCTTTGTTGCGCAAGACTTTGGTAGAGTACTCCAGAATACGTACCGGCTTCACCTCGTAAGTCAAGGTAGGCTGTACCTCGATCTCTGTAGTCTCTACGGCATGTGATGGATCACGTAGGCATCTCCGAAGCATAGATACGTGGAATACATCATGAATGCCCTCCATAGAAGCCGGAAGCTGCAATCTATATGCCAACTTCCCGATCCTCTTCAGAATAGGAAAGGGCCCCACGTACCGAGGGTTCAGCTTACCCCTCCTTCCAAATCTCGCGACGCCTTTGAATGGAGAAACCTTCAAATAAACTTCGTCGCCCTCCTCGAACTCTAGCTCCCGCCGTCTCGTGTCGGCATAACTCTTCTGCCGGCTCTGAGCTACCTCGATTCGCTGTCGAATAACGGCAATCTTATCTGCCGTTTGCTGTAAGATCTCAGGTCCAACGATGCTGGCCTCGCCAACCTCGTCCCAATATAATGGAGACCTACACTTCCGACCATATAAAGCCTCATACGGAGCCATGCCGATAGTAGCCTGGAAGCTGTTGTTATACGAGAACTCAACCAGGGGTAAATATCGGCTCCACGAGCCCTGAAACTCCAGCACACACGCTCTGAGCATATCCTCAAGAATCTGGTTCGTCCTCTCTGTCTGACCATCGGTCTGAGGATGAAACGCTGTGCTGAAATTTAGCTGAGTCCCCATAGCTCGATGTAAACTCTTCCAGAACTTTGACGTAAATCTAGGATCTCTGTCGGAGACAATAGAAACTGGAACTCCGTGCAATCTAACGATCTCCTGCACATATAGCTCGGCGAGCTGATCCATGGACGATGTCATCTTCACTGCTAAGAAGTGGGCCGACTTTGTCAATCGGTCCACAATAACCCATATGCCATCGTGGCCCTTCATCGTTCTCGGGAGCCCAACAATAAAGTCCATGGAGATCTGCTCCCACTTCCACTCCGGAATCGGCAGTGGCAATAATGTCCCGGACGGTCTCTGGTGCTCGGCCTTCACCTGCTGACAGACTAAACAGGTCTCAACATACTTGGCCACCTCCCTCTTCAAGTTTGGCCACCAGAAGTGTTGCCTCAAATCCCGGTACATCTTAGTACTTCCCGGGTGCACTGAATAAGCTGAAGAATGTGCCTCAGTCAAAATATCCTTCTTCAGACTCTCATCGTTAGGCACGTACCACCTGTGCCTGAATCTCAGAATACCATCTGCAGATAAGTGAAAATCCGACGAGTCATCTAATAACATGCTCGATCGAAGCTCAATACACTCTGCATCGCTCTGCTGAGCCTCGCGTATACGATCCAGAATGGTCGGCCTGAGAGAAATACTAGTGAGCATGCTGGACAACTCTGCCACTATCTCCACGTCAAATCTCTCGATCTCAGACCGCAGCGTAACTGACATCGCTGCTAATGAAGGCTGACTCGCAGAAGGCACTCTACTCAAGGCATCAGCTACCTTGTTTGCCTTCCCTGGGTGGTACTTGATATCAAATTCATAGTCCTTGACGAACTCGAGCCACCTGCGTTGCCGCATATTCAGCTCCTTCTGCGTAAATAAGTACTTCAAGCTCTTGTGGTCGGAGAATATCTCGCACTGCTGCCCATATAAGTAATGTCTCCATATCTTCAGTGCGAAGACCACAGCTGCTAACTCGAGGTCATGCGTAGGGTAGTTCTGCTCATACGGCTTCAGCTGCCGAGAAGCATAAGAAATGACTTTCCCCTCCTGCATCAACACACAACCGAGCCCGACTCCTGATGCATCGCAGTAAATACTGAACCTGACACCCTCAACAGGTAGCGCCAGAACTGGAGCGGTGGTCAATCTCTGCTTTAACTCTGCAAAACTGTCATCGCAAGCAGACGACCAAATAAACCTCTCACTCTTCCGAGTTAAGCGTGATAAGGGAAGTGCAATCTTCGAGAATCCCTGAATAAACTTCCGGTAATAACCGGCCAATCCGAGAAATCCACGCACCTCACGTACGTTCTTCGGCTGTGGCCAATCTCTGACCGCCTGGACTTTGCTCGGATCCACAGAAACTCCGTCCTGTGATATAATATGGCCCAGAAAACTCACTCTGTCAAGCCAGAATTCGCACTTAGAAAACTTCGGATATAGATGATGCTAACATAACGTGCTCAGAACTATCCTCAGATGGTCCTCGTGCTCTTCCTTCGTCTTAGAGTAAATCAAGATATCGTCGATAAACACCACCACGAACTTATCCAGGTACTCTCTGAAGACACGGTTCATCAGATCCATGAACGCTGCAGGAGCATTAGTGAGCCCAAAAGACATAACGAGGAACTCATAATGCCCATACCTCGTTCGGAACGCCGTCTTCGGTATGTCATCTCTCCGGACCTTCAGCTGATTGTAACCCGAGCGCAAATCAATCCTGGAAAATACTCGGGCACCCTGTAGCTGATCAAATAAGTCGTCAATCCGGGGCAGTGGATACTTATTCTTCACCGTGAGCTTATTCAGCTCCTTGTAATCAATGCACATCCTGAGGGTCCCGTCTTTCTTCTTGACAAACAGAACGGGCGCACCCCAAGGCGATACACTGGGTCGAATAAATCCCTTCTCAAGCAACTCGTCAAGCTGAGTCCTCAACTCTCTCAACTCAGCTGGTGCCAATCGATATGGGTTCTTGAACCTCGGCGCGGAGTTTGGATAGACGTCAATAGTGAACTCAATCTCCCGGTCTGGTGGTAAACCGGGAAGATCATCGAGGAATATGCCAGAGAACTCTCTAACAATAGGAATGTCGCTCGGCTGTACTCCGCTGAGCAACTGAATATCAAAAACTGAGGCCAAATAAATAGAGCACGCACCTTTGAATTGCTCGTTGACCTCCATAGCATAAGAAGTAGGCGATCCACTAAATCGGTTCATCGCCTGATAAGAAAACTCGGCACTATCCGGGGGTCGGAAGGTCACAATCCCGGAGCGACAATCGATGGTGGCGAAGTGCTGTGCTAGCCAGTCCATCCCCAAAATAAGGTCGTACCGCTCTATGCCCATAACGATCAGACGTGCGTAGAGGGTAACGCTCCCGACTGAAATAATATTCCCCTGAATAACACGACTGGACTGCATACGCTCTCCTGAGGGCAGCATCACACTATACTCGCACTCAGCCGACTCAGACTCTAACCCCAATCTAGCCATACATGCAGTCGATACAAAGGAGTGCGTGGCTCCGGTATCCATCAAAGTAAATACAATAGCGCCCATAAGCAAAATAGTACCTGCAATCACGGCAGGCTGAGCATCGTCATCAACATCCTCTGGCTCGATAAATGCGAAGACACGAGGCATAACTCTCCTCTGATCTCCGCCTAACTGATCACGGCCCTGCAGCGGACAATCTCTGACAAAGTGGCCAATATCTCCACATCTATAACACTTGTTCGTGCCAACTCGGCACTCGCCACCATGCTCCTTCTGGCACCTGGGGCACCATGGCATCAGAGGAGCCCCCTGAACTTGCTTTCCCTTGCCTCTATCGTTACCTCCCTCAAGAGGTCTCTTCACACCCCTAGGCTGTGGCTGAGGTGGCTGTGCTCTAGGCTGCCATCCCTGATTCCGAGACTGAGGACGGATCTCTCGGAAGAAGCCCTTAGCTGGCTCCCTCGGTCTAACACATGTGGCTCTGGCAGCCTCAATATCCAGAGCCCTAGCCGTGATGTCAGAAAAGGGTACGTCGATAATACCTGAGACCACAACATGCATCCGTATCTCCGGATTCAGTCCCTCCATAAACTGGTGCACCTTCTCCTCGTTATCGCTGACAAGACGAGGTGCAAACCTGGACAATGCCTCAAACCTCCGAATATAATCCGCAACTGAACCAGTCTGCTTCAGCTGCGTAAACTCGTTCCTCTTGGCCACTCTCACTGTGCGGCTGAAATACTTGTCGAAGAATAAGAACTTGAATCGATCCCAAGTCATAACTGATACATCTGTAGTCGACTTGATCGCGTCCCACCAGAAACGGGCATCCATCGCTAAGTGAAATGTGGCATAAGCGACCCTGCTCCCGTTAGCAACCTCGGCGTAATCTAACATGTCCTCCATAACCCTGATCCACTCTTCGGCACGTGTCGGATCCGATGACTGGCCGTCGAATACTGGGGGCCGCAGACCTTGGAACCTCTGCATACCCTGATTACTAGGGACTACCAGCTCCTGAGCCCTCTGATTCTCTCTCTGGTTCTCTCGATTTACTAAATCCGCAATCTGTTGCGCTTGCCGGTCCATATGTTGAGACTGGCGATCAATCAAATCCGTAAGACGATCCATCGCGTCATCTCTCGGATCCCTTCCTCGAGTCATAGTGTATAAAGCCTAAAAACAATAAGACAGATAACCCTAAGAAATATGAAATCAAATAAAGCAGAAGACAGACTTACAGTTGATGAAGGATGTCCGCGTAGTGGCTGTGCAGTCGAGCAGTCTACAGAATCGATTTTAAAACCCGGGGCTCTGATACCATAAATGTAACACCCCTAAAACTGTACCCGTATTTCCCATATTTTTTTTTTTTTTTGTACTTATTTCTTTCCTCTACTTTAATTAAAAGCTTATGCGGAATTTAAACTGTGGTTGAAATCGGAATTAAAGTCGAACCTTAAATGCATTTAAAACAATCCTTTATTTAAAACTAAAAATAACGTTAAAGAAAACTTTAAAACCAATAAAAAGGTGGGAGGGCAGAATTGGAACTCTGCCCTCAAACATGTATCAGCGACCGATCTCTGCGCTGCAGCAGAGATCGATCGCTGCATTGCTTTTCAGCATCAGCGATCGATCTCTGCTGCAGAGCAGAGATCGATCGCTGCTAGTCATGGCAGCGATCTCGATCGCTGCTAGCTATGGCAGCGATTCCTTCCTTCTCCTTCAGACTTCAAACCTTCAACACTTCACCAACACTTCACTTTTTGCCCTTCAACTTCAATTCATCATATTTGCTCTCTGGAATCTGATTTCCAGAGAGCAGAACTTCCTAATTCATTAAACCAACAGTCACCATAACTTGCCACTAAAATCTACTTAACCAATTAAAACGTATCCTAGACTCAATCGAATCGCGTCGGACTTTGCGAAGTCCAACTGCGTGGATGTATCTAAACATCAAACATAACCGTATCAACCTAAAACCAATCAAAACGTTATCTAATCCCTATCCAGATCCAAACAACCTAAATATTCTATACAATTATCAATTCAAAACATCCCAAAATAACCCCAGAGTCCAGACATACATCCCCACGGGTCAGAAAGTGCCTCGACTACATAGCGCACTCCCACGGCCGTCATCCATCAACTGCATCAGACGGAGGAATGTCGTCCTCACCTGGTTCGATATCACCTAAGAGGTTACCTACACCATACAGACACATATGAGATATTGAAATCTCAGTAAGCTACGTAAATGCAGATGCATGCGTGCGTATGCCATTCAGAAATCATGCTCAGGTTCAGATTACAGATACAGAATTACAGATTACAGATTCCTTACGTCACAGACAGACAGAATTGTCACCGAGACCTCGACCCACTAACCCAAGGGGGCCCGTCCGGCGGTTGGACTACCCCGTGGGGTTAGAGAGGGGGGGTACACGCTTGCAACACGCACAGCCGTGCCTGAGCCCCATCTCGCGTGACCAGAAACAGACAGATTACGTTTATTCATTCAGATTTCGTTACAGATTTCATTTCAGATATACGTTCCTTTTCTTAAAAACACGTGCAGAAATTCCTTTTCATGACTTTCGAAAACCGTGATGCATGAACAGTTCATATCAGCGGAAAGTAAACAAACAACATGCATACATTCATGGCAGTAAAGCAGAACCTATAAACAACTAACCTAACTACCCAACCAGAATAACATAAAACAAACAGTTCCTCGAGTATTCTCGAGACGACGACGGAGTATGGTGCAGACCTTTGGGTCAAAGTAAGTCACGAAAACTTACCTCGAGCGCGCTGGATCTCAAGTTTCGTCTACGAGAGTCGGGTGTCTGAGAAAAATACGACATTCACAGTTAAAACCAATTTAAACCATAAATGTCCAAATTTCAAAACTTAGCTAAGGAATTCTCCTAAATTCTTCACTTAGCTAATTAAAGCTTTTCGAACATTAATTATAGCTCGATTATCCAAATTAACGAGTTTTCCCCTAAAACCCGAAATTTTACCAATTTATAACTTTTTTGCAATTCGACTTTTCTTCGTCCAATAACGTTCAATACGTTCAATATATACGTAATTATAGCTAACCTATTAATTACGAAGCCTAAATCGCGTTTTTAACGGAAAACCTAATTTAAACCCTAACCCTAAATCGAACTAAAACTCGAAACAAACGCTCAAAGATTGAAGCTACATACCGAGAGTAGCGAGAGGAGGAGAAACTGTGAAGAAATCAGAACGAACGGAGGTCGGACGGAGGTCGGATCGTTGGAAGTCGTCGGCTGAGGGGTGAAGAAATCGCCTCTGGCGATTGTGATTTCCAGAGAGAAGAAGAGAAGTGAGGGAATAGGGAGGTGATTGTTATTTTTATAAAATTTAGTTTGCAAATTACTATTTTGCCCTTAGTACTTAATTCTATTAGTTTCGTCCTTCGTTTCGTTAATCGTCCAACTATTCGGATTCTCGAAAGTTTCATATTTTGCCAATAACTTCTATTCATTGCCAGGGATTTATTAAAACTGTCCGTTCGCAATTTGGACCTCGTTTGCTATTTTTTCGAGAACGTCTTTTACATTACGAAAAGCGTATTTACTCGGAATATAGTGTTTGATCTCCGAAAATTTCCGTAAATTCCTTAAAATTCTAATTAATCGCTAGGATCGTAACGACGTTTTCTTTTCGTAAATCGGACCTGATTTGACATAATTACAAAAATGCCAATAACAATATAATCATAATATAATAAAAGGTCCGTACAAACCGGATATTACAGCATGAGTCCAGTTGATGGAGGATGATTGCGGGAGTATGCTGGCGCAGTCGAGGCGTTTCATGACCCGTGGGGGTGTAGGTATTTTGGGATATTTTGAGTAGAATGCGTACAGATAGAACATTTTAGGGTGTTTGGTTCTGATTAGTTGATAGGTTTACATTTTAATGTTTTTAAACGTTTTAGAAACTGGTTTTGTAAAATGTGTGATAATAGGGATATGTCTGGTTTTTAAACATATCCATGCAGTTCGTTTTCATGAGAAAATGTATTTCGTCTTAATCGAGTTTTAAATCGTTATTTCGGGTGATTGAAGAAGTGAGGAAATAGATGGAATTAAGAGTGAGTTGAGGTTGATGCTATTGTGATGCTTAGTGTGTAAGGAAAAGAAAGAAGGAAAGAAGAGAAAACAAGGAAAAGAAATGAAGAGAAGAGAAGAGGAAGGAGCGAGGAAGAAAGGGGAGGCAGAGGAGATGGCGATCAATCGCCCAGGGGTGGGGATCGATCACCCATGGGACGCCGCGCTCTGGAAGAATTCCAGAGCGTGTGGCGATCGATCGCCACTTGCGTCTAGGCGATCGCCTGTTGAGGCGATCGCTGGGCATGTGATGATCGCCCAGGGGCGATCCACCTGGCGAGCGATCGCCAGTGGGCGATCGCCATGGGGCGATCAATCACCAGTTTTGGGCGATCGATCGCCCCTTCATTTTTTGGGCGACTGTCCGTTTCTGCCCTTGTTTTTGTCCGGTTCTCTGCCGATTGTTTCACTTTTATTTTAAATGATTTTTATTTAATTGTTTTAATAGTTTTAAGATTCTATTAAATTGTTTTCAAAATAGATTCGAACGTTTTATAAATTCTGGTTTCCACTTTAAATTTCCGCTTCAACGCAATTAAAGTTATTAGGATATTAAGATTAAAAAAAAAAAATCGGGTACAGTGATAGGGTCGCTACAATCGATCGCCCTCCCTGGCGATCGATCGCCAAGTCCTCTAGAATCCGAAATTCCAGAGGACTTTCATCCCCTTCTTTTCTTCCTTCCTACTACACCCATTGATCTCCCTGCAATTCACATAAACACTTCACCAAATCTTCTCTAACATTTCATAACTATATTCTACACAATAACACTACCACTCACATACGTTTCACACTCTACCAATCACCCGTTCACTAACTCAAAACACATTTAAAATACATAACCCAATTCATAAAAACAAATCGCGTGGATCCGTTTAAAAACTTAACATTTCCTCCTGTTTGAAAATATCAAAACATTACAAAATACTTTCAATTTTCCAAAAACACTATAAATATCTATCCAGATCCAAACATCCTAAAATGTTTAACTATACAATTTCCTATATTCTATCTATCAATTCCCAAAACGTTTACCTACGTCCCCACGGGTTAAAATCACGCACCGACTGCCAGCGCACTCTCACGGGCCATCCTCCTTCAATGTGCTCATACTTCAGGCGGAGGGACATCTTCCTCACCTGTCTCAAAATCACCTACACCATAGAATTAAACATGTGAGCTAGAGGCTCAGTAAATCTAATTGAATACACGTGAATGCTAATGCTATGCATATACAGTTCTTAAATCATGCGTCCTACCTTTTTGCTATTCATTTCATTTACGTCACCGGGGCTTCTCTCTCGCTAGATAGGAGCGGCACATCCGGCGATTGGATAGCCCATCGTATCTAACCGGGAGGAAAACATGCTTCACCTGACAGCCATGTCTGAACCACCGCCACTGACGTGACCATCATTACATTCATTTACCTTTTCGTTTTGTAAAACATGCATCGAAATTCTTTTTCATGCCTTTTTGAAAACAATGATGCTGTGAACAAATATTATGCCATATGCCATGAACGAAATAGAAACCAATAGAAACACACAACAATAAACTTAACAATTAACAACCTAACCAAACCTAAAACTAACTACCCGTTCTAATTACCCGAAACACACAAGCATCTCCAATTTTCTCGATCAACTCAAATCTTATGGTGTAGGCCAAGATGGCCAAACAAATCACGAAGACTTACCTCGCATCCGTTGCACACCGAGCTCCGTCCACGAGCGTTGTTCACCTAAGGCAATTCACAACAAATCACGATTAAATCGAGTCTAAACCTTAAATCTCGAAAACTACTAACTCCTAGCTAAAGGAACTTTTCTAAAACTCTATTCTAGCTAATTGCGGCATTTTATCGAGCAATTTGTGCTCAACTGTAACGCCCCTCGAACCCACCCTGGCTCGGTGCGCTACTTAGCTAACCAGTCCCGCGTTAAAACATAATTTTCTTAAACCCCAAAACATAAAACTAAACTGACACAACTGAATGTAAAGCTAAGTCTCTCGACACTCTCTTACGTCATACGTAGCTACCTAGACGCACTAATTCCCTTACTCCTAACCATTAAGCACTACGGCGTCCTTCCCGAAAATTTCGGCAAAGTAACGCCTGTAAATGGCGTCTCCAAAATGCTAAATACCTGCATAAAATCCAATCCAGAATATTCCTAATCTCCAACAATCAACTAGAATGAAGAAAATCCACAGTATAGGGCGACACATCACTCTTAACTATGACTAACCAAATTTATTCACTTTTCTTTTAATTTAATTAAAATAACCTATTTTATTATTCTTTTATTTTCTCTCCAATTTTTCCTTTAAAAAATACCCGGGTGTTACATCAACACTTAGAAATTTCCATCAATGAAGTTTTTCAAGCTCCAAACCAAACGCAACTCCAATATTAATCGATAAATCGATTATCTACGCCCAATAAACATCGAAACGTCGATTAAAGGTATAACTACGCTAAACCTATCAATTTCAAACATCAATCCACGTTTTCAACGAGAACCCTAACGAACCCTAACCATTTTCAACCCTAGGAATCGAAATCTAAAGCTCCAAAACTATAGATTCGTACCTAGAGTCGAGTAAGGAGAAGGAAACGTGAAGAAATAATCGCCGGAGAACAAGCCTTCGACGCCGTGAGAGGAGAGTCGCACGAAGGGGAAGAGAATCGCCGTTAAGGGAGAGGGAAAATGGGAATTGCGTGAGTGAGGGGGAAATAAATGAGGGATTTGTTAATTTTAATTAAAATTGGTTTGTGCAATTACCAATTTTCCCCTCCATTAACTCTCTATTTGTTTATCCACCAATTTCGTTATTTATCCAACGATTCGTTTTCTCCAAATTTTCATATTTCTCCCAAAATTCTAACTTATTATTACGACTTCATTAAAACTTTCCTGTTCGCAAAACAGACTTAGTTTGATGTATCTACAAAAATACCGTTTATATTAGAATAAAATCAAATCCCGTAAAGCCGGGTGTTACATTTTCTTTGGGGTTCCCTCAATAACAGACTCTACTAGACTTCCTCCACTCTCACTGCATTGTTTACTCGAGCTCAATCACCAGAATTGGCTCCCTTCGATAAGGAACATAACCCTAACAACACCCAAAAGCTAGCTCAAGAGTGTAGGTTTGACCCTGACCTTATATCATGTCCCAAAAGACACTCCACATCCGATGTGGAACACATCATCCCCACCCCCTTGAGACTCGACCGCCTCGGTTGGTGATCCGTTGAATCCCAAGTGACACAGGGGAACAATAAAGTGGTGGCTTTGATACCAAATTATATGGAAGATAACCCTAACTATACCTAAAAGCTAACTTAAGAGTGTAGGTTTGACCCTGACCTTATATTATGTCCTAGGAGACACTCCACATCCGATGTGGCATGCATCACCTCCTTAACCTGCTCTTCCAACTTGTGGCACCTCAGCCTCAGTCACCCTTCAAATTCTGTTTTGAATAGTGTATTAGGTTCATGTAATGTTTCCTCTGTTAAACATACAGAATCTAAATTTTGTGTAGCTTGTCATATGAGCAAAACTCACCATTTGTCTTTTTCAATATCAAACTCTCATGTTTTATCGCCTTTTGATATTATACACGCTGATAATTGGGGTCCTTCCCTGGTTAACTCAAGTACTGGTACACGTTATTTTCTCCTATTTTTTGTTGATTGCACTCGTTTCACTTGGCTTTATTTTCTAAAATTGAAAAGTGAAGTTCAAACTATCTTTGTGCAATTTCATCATATGGTTTAAACTCAATTTGGTGTTCAAATCAAATTGTCTAATCCAACTGGGTTGGGAAATTTCAATCCCTCTCTAATATTTTTAAATCCTTGGGGATTCTTTATCGTATTTCTTGTCTTTATACACCAAATCAAAATGGAAGAGTAGAGCGCAAAAATCGTCATGTTGTTGAAACCGGTCTTGCTCTTCTTTTTCATTCTTTAGTGCCTCAATCCTTCTGGCCCTATGCTTTTGCCACTGCGGCTAATCTAATTAATTTTTTACCTACTTCTGTATTAAACCATAAGTCACCTTTCAAATGTTTGTTTCACACTGCCTCATCCTATTTATCACTACGTGTTTTTTGCTGCCTATGTTTACTATTGCTTCGTCCATTCAATAGCCACAAACTACAGCCTCAATCTCTCTCGTGCATGATCTTGGGGTATAGTTCTCATCATAAGGGCTACCTTTGCCTAGATTATCTCTTAAACAAAATATACAATACCTGTCACGTCACATTCGATGAGTCATCTTTTCCTTTCTCTTAAGTCATTCCCTCAACTGCAAGATTGTCGTTTTTTTTCCATTCCAATACCCTCAATTCTCATTCCTCCCCTCCCTATTCACACTACAAATAATCCACCAATCACTCTATTACTTTCTCATTCTTCCCCCACTGTACTCCCTTCTCCTTTCCCAACTTTACTCCCTTCTCATTACCTTCACCCAGTCTCATCACCCATTGTGCATAACAATCCACTTACTGTCAACGATCACTCCATGAGAACTAGATCCAAGGCAGGGATCTTCAAACCAAAAGCTCTATCTGCTGAAACCTTACTTGAACCCACCACTTTTAAACAAGCATCTTTCTGTCCCCATTAGATGAATGCTATGAAAGAGGAAATTTTCCCTTTACAAAAAAATAACACTTGGCAGCTTGTTCCTCTACCTAAAGATGCAAAACTTATTAGATGCAATTGAGTCTTTAAAATCAAACTCAACTCTGACGGCTCAATCAATCGTCACAAGGCACATTTAGGGGTGAAAGGGTATCATCAAACAGAAGGTATAGATTATGATGAAACCTTAGGTGAAAGGGTATCATCAAACAGAAGGTATAGATTATGATGAAACCTTTAGTCTAGTTGTGAAACCCACCACCGTTTGCACCACATTAGCGCTAGCTCTCTCTTTTGGATAGATTATTAGACAACTGGATATCAGCAATGCTTTTCTTCATGGTGATCTTACTGACATCGTGTACATGCAACAACCCCCAGGTTTTGTTGATCCCTCTTACCCTTTAGCAACATGTTTATTATGAAAATCGCTTTATGTGCTCAAGCAATCTCCCCGGGCTTGGTACAACAAGTTATATACTACATTGCTATTTTGGGGTTTCTCAGCGTCACAGTCTGACTCTTCCCTCTTCATCTGTCGCAGAAACAGTTCTATGCTCCTTATGTTAGTCTATGTCGATAACATTATTCTCACTAGCAATTCCTTCACTCTTTTGGATCAGTTTCTTATTTATTTACGATCACAATTTATGGTACGTGGCCTTGGACCTCTCAGTTTTTTCCTTGGGATCTCCATTACGAAGGCTTCTACTACTCTTTCCTTGTCTCAAACTTGGTATATTTTGGCTATGTTTCACAGAGTAAACATGGCGTCATGCAACCTGGTTCCCACTCCTATGGTTGTCATACCAACACTATCAAAACACTCAGGAGCACCACTATATGATGGTTCTTTATATCGTAGCATCGTTGGAGACCCCTAATACTACTGTCTTACTAGGTCGGATATAGCCTTTGCTGTTAACAAGGTTTATCAATTTATGTATGCACCGACTGATATTCACTAGCAATCTGTCAAACGCATTTTACGGTATCTCCAAGGTACTTCTTCTCTGGGGATCTCATTTTCCTCTTCCAAATATGTGAATCTAACTTGTTACATGGATGCTGATTGGGCCTCGTGCCCCGATAATCGAAAAAGTACTAGAGGTTACTGCATTTTCCTAGGCCCCAACCTCATCTCATGGTCCTCAGCCAAGCAAAAAGTTGTATCTCGGTCTAGCACTGAATCTGAGTATCGCAGCTTGGCTAACGGAGCGACAAAAGTTCTCTAGATCTAATCACTCAAAGAGATTGGTATTAAATCAAATCAACTTCTCCACTCAAAGTCCAAACATGTCGAAATCGACTATCATTTTGTTTGAGAAAAAGTGATTAAAAAAACATTGATGGTTCAGTTTACTCCATCAGAAGATCAAGTTGTTGATGTACTCACCAAACCTCTTCCCCCATCCTCATTCTATAATTTTTACGTTCAAGATCTTCGGCTTACGATCTTGCTCTTGAGTGATGATGTTAGTATAAGTATAGTCAACATACGTATTTTGTATATTATTTATTTCTTACAGTTATTGTACTTGATGTAAATCTTAATAATCACGGTAGTATGCTGAAGGAATGAAAGGGCTCTGTGTTCTCAAGAATGGACAATTTTCTTCCTTTCCTTCGACCTCTCTTCCCTGTTATGGATTCTTCCTTCTCTGGTCTCTTCTGTTTCCTTACAGAATTGAAGTGTAATTGTTGGTGGCTGCCGCTGTAGGGCCGTTTGCGGCGACAACCCCTCATTTTTCATATTGGTCGGCTCGTTAATTTGGAGATATCATAAGAAAATAGCTATTCTACTCTACAAAAATATAATTTTTTAACAATGTTACGTTTAATTTTACTTTTACCTTATAAATTTAACTTTTGATGCGTCAACAAATTTTAAATAATTAAAATAAGATATCAATATATTATTATTCATAAAATTTTAAAAAATTTCAAATTATTAATTAAATAAATATAAAATAAAATCCACCCACCACCAAAAAGGAAAGCAAGTCAATAGCCTCAAAAATCACTTCCCCAGTCCGACATCGTTCCCATTCTAATTTAATTATTATTTAAAGTTGAAATTAAAATTTATTCTTTAGCTGTTGTATGATTACAAATCATGATTTAACTATGAGTAAGTGTATTAGACGTAATTAGACTGTATCAAAGAAATTGTTGGAAGCTTTTAATTGCAGAGTTTTGCAGAAAGTTAATTCAAAGTGAAGAGGAAGACGATGAGTTTTCAAATGGACAAGCGCGAGACACTTGTTCACTACGAAATGTCTGCTTCCTCCATACATATACCCATCCTTCTCTCGTGTTCTTTCCTCGTCTTTCTCTCTCTAACCCACCACCTTCATATTCACTCTCTTTCTCTCTCCTCTCTGTTCTGTCTCTGTTTCAATGGCTTCCCCAGTTTTCTTCATCGTCTTCGTACTTTCTTCTCTCCACTTCCTTTTTTCCTCATCGGGGATTGTGGTTCTGCCGTTAATGCATTCTCTGTCGAAGACCCAGTTCCAGACCACCCACCATCTTCTCAAATCCACCGCACTCCGTTCGAACGCCCGCTTCCGGCGCAACCACCATCGCCGGAAGCAGGTCTCGCTGCCGCTCTCTCCAGGAAGTGACTATATTCTTTCTTTTTCTCTCGGCTCCGACCATCCTCAGCTCATCTCTCTTTATATGGATACCGGAAGTGACCTCGTATGGTTCCCCTGTTCTCCCTTTGAATGTATTCTCTGCGAGGGGAAGGAAAATCTCTCCACCGCCATTCCCAGAATCTCCGTTTCTCGGGCTGTTTCCTGCCAGTCTAAAGCTTGCTCCTCTGCGCACTCCTGCCGTCTCCTCCTCTAACCTCTGCGCCATGGCACGCTGTCCGTTGGACCAAATCGAGACCTCAGATTGCTCTTCTTTCTCATGTCCGCCATTTTATTATGCCTATGGCGACGGAAGCTTAATCGCCAACCTCTATAAAGATCGTTTCTCCATACCCACGTCTTCTCCGGCGCTTGTTCTGCAAAACTTCACGTTCGGCTGTGCTCACTCCGCCCTCGGCGAGCCTATAGGAGTCGCCGGTTTTGGACGGGGGCTTCTCTCGATGCCTACCCAGCTCGCCAGCTTCTCTCCTCAGCTGGGTAATCAGTTCTCCTATTGTTTGGTTTCTCACTCGTTCGATCGGGACCGAGTTCGCCTCCCGAGTCCGCTTATTTTCGGCCGGAGCTGAAGAGAAACAGAGGAAGTCCGGCAATGATGGAGCAGAGTTTGTTTATACAGCCATGCTTGATAATCCAAAGCACCCTTATTTCTACTGCGTCGGGCTAGAGGGAATCTCCGTCGGGAAAAGGAATATTCCAGCGCCAGAAATCCTCAAACGGGTGGATAAAAATGGGGAGGGTGGCGTCGTGGTGGATTCCGGCACTACATTTACTATGCTGCCGGCGACTCTGTACAACTCGGTGGTGGCCGAGTTCGACAAACGAGTAGGTGGAGTTAACAAACGAGCGACTCAGATAGAGGATAAAACAGGGTTAAGTCCTTGCTATTACTTGAATAACAAAGCAACGAAAGTTCCGAGAATAGCTTTGCACTTTGCGGGGAAGAAATCCAGTGTGGTGCTGCCTAGAAAGAATTATTTTTACGAGTTTTTGGACGTCGGAGATGGCCTCGGAAGGAAGAGGAACGTCGGGTGTTTGATGCTGATGAACGGCGGTGATGAGGCAGAGTTGAGCGGCGGGCCCGGGGCGACCCTCGGAAACTACCAACAACAAGGGTTCGAGGTGGTTTACGACTTGGAGAATCGGAGAGTCGGGTTTGCTAGAAAGAAATGTTCATCGCTTTGGGATAGTTTAAAATAAAGTTTTCTATTTTATTTTTTGTCACGCTTTTTCATTTTTGTAATTAAAAAAATAAAAATAAGTGTAATTATTTAGATGGAATTGACTCTTTGAAAGAGAAATTAGGCAATAATGATAATAATATATTTGAAAACAAAAGAAAGTCTTGAAAAAAAATCATTACCCTTGGGTTGGGACCCAGTTTTTGAAGAAGAAAAGCCAGCTCATCTCATCAGCGCAGATATTTTTACAGTGATTTTCCTCGTTTTTTATCCCTATGTAAATGTTTGGAATTTAGGGTTCATCAACGCTTGGAGGTGGTGGAGGCAACAAAAGATTGGACAATATAAATAAATAAATATTTTATTATTTTTATTGAATAAAACTCTGCTGCATTTATTCTTGAACTTTAATAAAAAATCAGATAAATAGTTATGACTTTAAGATCACTGTAAGTTCATGGTAGTTTTTTTATTGCCAGTAGTTTAGCAGGTTTATACCATAAACGAAGAGAGTCTATCGTGAAAATTTCATAATTTTTAAATGACAAGTAATTTTAATGAATTATTTCGTAAAAAAGACGTAAACAATTATGATAAATCGTAAAATTTCAAAAAATCACGAAACTCTCAAGATTATATTTCCGTGATAGGAGGAACATTTGATAAAATATTCAAATAATTTCGATATCGTTTGATATATTTTTTAAATTAGTTACTCCAGATCTTTTAATTTTATATAAAGTGGAGACTTAGAACTCACGTATTGAGACGGGGAGTCCACTGTGAGTAAATTTGTTATTAAAATCATATTTTAAAGGTAAATTTGTTAACAAAAAATAGTTTAAGACAATTTTGTTAAGGATTCCGCGCTTTAAGAGTTATTTTGTTAATTACTCCAATTTTTAGAAATGTATTAGTTAAAGGTTAATCTTGAGATTATAAATGTTGATAAAGTTAATCACGTCTGCATTCAATCTTTCTATTTAGGTTTTCATTATCCACAATTGACTTTAAGAGTAGACCAAAGTCAATGATAATTAAATGAGACAATACGTTTACTTTGACTGCAGTGGATGTTCTTCAATTTTCGTTCTCCAATTTAATACGAGCTTAGGTCGTCAAATTATTGGTTTTCAAAAATAATTGAAATTTGGACGAGGACAAAATGCAATAACTCTTCAAATAAATTAAAAAAATATGGATTTTGGCTGCCCGTTTGGAAGTATTAGGGCAGGTCCAGCTGTCTAAGCAGTAAACGGATGACACGTGGACTCGATCGAGCCGATGATGTCGTCTTTGTGGACCCCCTTAAGTTCAATGATGTGGTCCCACAATCGTCCATCGTTGATTCTCCTCCCTATATTTATTCCCTTGCAACATTTTGTTTCTTTCCCCAGATTATTATTTTTATTTTTAATTTCATAAATTTTATTAATTTTCATTTAAATTGAAATAAATATTATTTTTTTTCTATTATTTTCAATGACTAATATTGGCTATGCGTCGAGAAGGGGGAGATTAATCCGTTTATTTATTTATGCACAGTGTGGCTAGGACACAGCGGGATCATGACCGTTGATTGGACATGATCAGCCGGAATTCCGACAAATAAAAGCGCACGTGGATAAATGTACGAGAAGCCACGAGTGTTTTCGATGATCGAAAGCACGTCAAACGTGGCGGATTTACGATGACGTAGGATAAGTTGGAGACAGCTGTGTCTCACCAAGCGCTTTTTATTAGAATCTTCTTAGGTTTATCTCTTCTATAAGAGGTCTTGTCATTCAAACCCTAATCTCACTAAATACTGTTTAATCTTAACCGGCTAAACTACATATTAGATTTTAATTTTTTTTTAACAAAATTAAATTTTCAGTTTTATTTGGAATTTATTTAGAAAATTTGATAAATCATAAATAAAATACATTAACTAATTAAATGTAATTACTTAAAAACTACAAAGATTCAAACTAAAACACCACAAATGGGCGGGTCGACCCTAACCGCTCGGACCAAATGCTCTGGGCTTATGGAGTTGAATGGGCCGGGCAAGAATTATGGTCCATGGGCCCATCATGATACTGATTTTGAAAGAAGCTGAAAGGAATATTACGATACTTGGCTCTTCTGCATTACTTTATCGTCACTTGCTTCGCGCTTAAATATTCGAACCAAAAATGAGTATAAAGCATGTCACTGGATGCTTCTACTCTCGCTTCTTCTTCTTCTTCAGCTTCGGCTCTATCTCGTTCTTCTTCCTCATCATCACTTACTGTGTAATATCAAATTCTGTTTTTTTTCCCGTTTGATTCCTGCGTTTTCCGAGTTGCACCCGCTTTGCTACGCGATTTCCTTTGTTTTGCTTCTGTTTTTTTTTTTTTTTGTTGATTCCCAACTGGGTTTTTACGGAGTTACGATTTCTCTCTCTTTATTCCTGAAGTATTGGAAATTTTTGGGTCTGGGATGGATTTCTTGCTCTCATGGGTTGATCTTCTTTCCGATATTTGATTATTTTTATCGTAGATTGTTATGTTTATGCTGTGATTGCTTATTGGTTGTAAAGTTTATTCTAATGGAATGTATTTTCATTTACGTGGATTATATACTCTTTAGTAAAAGAGAAGCACTGATTGAACTTCTTTGGTACCAATTGGCAGAAAACCATACGATTAAGTAACGACACTCCCTGCTGGGTACGGTGATTTATTTCCTATGAATAAGTCAAAAGAAAATTTCAAGGATATAGTTATATACAGAGGCAGTGAAAAAGGCGAAGAGAAATCAAGCTCAAGAGAATCTAAAGTTACCGCTGGAAGGACTAAATCTATTCTTCCTCCTATTGAAACCTATTGGCATCCCCCACATAAAGAAGAGAAGCCATCAACTAATTTAGGATTCAAGGTGATGTTGTCTTATCCGATTAAGTTTCAAGAATCATTCAAGAAATTTCGCAGGAGCAAAAGCTTAAAGTTAATACTTGAAGGAGCTCATGATCCAAATGATAAAAATATTGTTGAGACTTTCCGTAATTTGCTGCTTAGCACGGGTCAGTTGCCTGAAAAGCATGATAATTATCACACTCTTCTAAGGTAAATGTCACTTTTAGTTGGCGTCTTTATATTTGTACAACATATTCGCATATCTATTATATGATAGTTTGTCTTTGACTTAGATTTCTGAGGATGAGGGATTTTGATCTTGCAAAAGCAAAAGACATGTTCTTGAATTTTCTTAAATGGCGTGAAGATTTTCGGACCGACACAATTTCAAAGGTTAATCTTAATGCCTTACCTTTCATTCTGTTTTATTTCTTATGGAGACACTAAATTCATATATTTCCTATCTCATATTATGGATATTCTTTGAATTTACTATAGGAAGTTAACACAAAATCTTAATGAAGCAGCTGCTAGTTTGAAAATAGCTACCTCTACTGCATTATTCATCCATATTTGTTTCTTCTTATTTATATCTGATTTGGTTTTGAAATCATATTGCAGGAATTTAAGTTTGAGGAATATGGCGAAGTGAAAAAATGTTATCCACATGGATATCATGGGGTTGATAAATATGGCCGACCATTATACATAGAGCGGATTGGGATGGTTGACCTCAATGCATTACTACAAATAACTACGATTGATAGGTTTGTTAGATATCACGTCTCGGAACAAGAGAAGACCTTAAATTTAAGGTATCCTTCATGTTCGATTGCAGCTAAGAAGCATATAGCTTCCACGACCAGTATTTTAGATGTCCTTGGAGTGGTGAGATTTTTTTCTTAATTTTGCCATTTTTTTTAGCTGGAATAAACTAAAATCATGATTGATTTGTCTTTCCTTGTATTTTATTATATTATATTTCTTTTTTTTTTTTACTTCTTTTTATTGTTATTATGGACAACTTTATAAGTTTTTCGAGGGAATTTGCTGCCTTTTCTGTGATTATTTGCTTCAAAGAAGCAATAGTAAAGTGTATTGACAAGAACATATAGAATTACATTTTTATGGCTTCCCTTCGGCGCATAACTGGATTATGGTCTGCTTAAAGGATTACCTAGCTTTTCGTATTGATTTCCATTGCGATTTATGAACAACAAACATAGTCAAAGAAATTGGCATTTTCGAGAATCGTTCTCTAGACGCTTTTTCTCTTTGTTCGTTAAAACCAATATGGTCAAAAGTGTAACAAAGGTTGTTTTTGGAATATGATTTCAGCGATCGATTCTTGAAAACAATATGTTTTAAATCTTTCTTGCTTGCAGTCTCAAAATTTCACAAGGTATTATTTATCTTGTAGCTTCTAGTGGTAAAAGTACAATGTTTTGATGTCATGTTATCCAGGTTTGCATTAACTAAACACAATATTTTACTTTCGTAGGGAATGGCTAACTTCTCCAAGCCTGCGAGGTATTTATTCACAGAAATTCAAAAGATTGACAGTAATTACTACCCAGAGGTATTTTCAACTTTTTTTTTTCTCAAGTGTTTCAAATAGATTGTTGAAAGTTTATAAATCAATTAGACAACATTTCATTTTTTGAAATCCAAAAAAGTTGAGACTGTTTTGGCAAATTATGAAGAAAAGTATATGAACAATAGTTTCTTTTTCTTGGAGCATAGCTCTTTGTATTTTCCTAATAAAAGACAGGACATTTTTAGTCATCTTCCTATATCTTGACATTGATATCTTGAATCAAAATCCTTGCAGACTTTAAATAGACTCTTCATCATCAATGCTGGCTCGGCTTTTAAAGTTTTGTGGAAAGTTTTAAGGGCATTTCTGGATGCTCGAACATTAGCGAAAATTCATGTAAGAGTTTCTTGTTGCATTTGGTCGGGAAAACAAATACATGTTTACAAGTGTGGGGATTTCGTTCCAGGTATTGGGACACGACTATCTCAAAGATATTCTTGAATTCGTCGATCCAAGGTATCGCAATTGCTGCAACAATCTTGTTAATTTTCTGATCAATGCCATTAAATCAGATGATATATAATTTTGTGGAGTTATGTTAAAGTGAATAGATGAATATACATTAGTATGGTAGGAAATTAAGAAAAATTTTGCATCATGAAAGACATAGACAGATCATCGAGATAAAAAAAGAGCAAAGATGTTAGAAAAGTAGAAAATTTATGGGGGGAGAGAGAAAGAGAGAAAACGGTGTGAATATATTCCAGATTTATAGCATGCTTCGATAAATCTAAAGTATGATTGAAACATAATAATATGTTTGCATAATGTGTAAATGAATGTTTTCATTGGTTACCCTCCATTTTCATTATTGACTAAACTAATGAAGCTATTTGGAATTTGCAGTAATTTGCCAACATTTCTAGGCGGAAACTGCACATGTTCGGACCACGGGGGTTGCCTGACAAGTGACAGAGGACCATGGCACGATCGAGAAATACTTGAAATTCTCAAGGTTGATTTATTTTGTGTTGAGTTCCCTTTTACTCTCGAGCAATCAATGAGTTTTATTATTGTTTTTACCTGCTTTTTGGCTCTTTCAGGCAGTAGTGTCATCTGAAGAGGGGCCTGACGATAATGGAGGTGACTCTGCATTAGACCACTCTTGGATTTATTACAATGTAAGCTAATAAGATTTGTTGATTAATCATCATTGATCTCGTTACAGATATCATGGAAACCTGGTTTGGGAACTTATATTAAGAACTGATTTCCCTTTTTTGAAAACAAGAAACCAGGAAACGATTCTTAAAAACAGAAATTTTTTCCTTTTTTTTCTTGTGTTTTTCAGAAAATCAAAGCCCTGGAAGCAGCTCTCAAAGAAGCTGAAACAGTAAGTTGCTAACTTCTGAAAAACTCTTGTTGTTTGTGTTGAGGATGATAATGGCTGATTGTTTTGCAGAAACTGGAGAGTTTGGAGGCCACACTGGAGGATACCAAAATAGTGAGTAGTCTCTGACAAAGAACAAATTTTGTGATGGGAAAAAGACGTGATTTTTAAACTGTTGATTATTATTCCATCTCTCTTGCAGGTTTTGAAGAGCGTTTCAAACCATATTGAAGGGCTTAAAACTAGCAGGATGCTGTAATTCACCTTTGATTTTCTACTTTCTCTAATTAATTATTATTATTATTAACCTATCAGTGTAATTGAGAATGACTCTGTTGAATAAAGTCTATAATTTCCCAAAAATGTCAAGAACATGGACATCCTGATTCAGTCCAAGGCCACCTGCGTTGGCCCACTTGCTGATTTACTAGCAGCCCAACGATGGGGACTATTTTGAAAAAAAACGTTAAATGTTTCATTTTTTTCCGCTTGTATTGGTCATTTTAACCTTCTCTGGTTAACTTAACTCACTCTGTTTTCCGTACAAACTCTATACACAAATCGACTTCGGAAAGTGGATGACAATCTATCTAAAGTGTGTGTTTGAAAATGAGAGTGACATTGAGCGTGCGTTTGTGAAATCGAGTGAATTGAAGTAATTAAATAATGTGTTAAAATAATTACTACAAGTGAGAAATGTGAGCTATTTGAGAAATTGTCACCGAACCACCAAAAATATTAAAGCAATTGTATTTTACAATAATTTACGAGATATAATTTACTCAAATCTTTAATAATTTACTCAAATCTCTAACGTTCAAATATTTGGATCTTGGCTTCATGAACCCTGCGACGTTGGGATTGCGATGAATTTTCCTAAGGAACTCTAGTTCCTCGGCCGAACTGAAAAAATCATAATTTTGGGAAGCATGATAGTATCTCTCCACCTCAATCCCTTCTCTAGCAAACCCGAGTAATTCATTAACCATCTCTGGAAGTATAACAATCTATGTACCAAAAATGTTCGTCTTCAAGCATTCTGCACTTCCGGTAGAGGTCAAATTTGCATAAAACAAGCGAACAATTCTATTGCAGCTATCATCTCTCAATCCGTACACTCCGTGTATGGCGATTCTATTGAAACATCACCTCAATCCCTTCTCTAGCAAACCCGAGTAATTCATTAACCATCTCTGGAAGTATAACAATCTATGTACCAAAAATGTTCGTCTTCAAGCATTCTGCACTTCCGGTAGAGGTCAAATTTGCATAAAACAAGCGAACAATTCTATTGCAGCTATCATCTCTCAATCCGTACACTCCGTGTAGGGCGATTCTATTGAACATCTTATTGATCTCTAATGACTTTCAACCTCTAAAGTTGACAGTCTTTGAATGAATAACCGAGCAATTTGACATATCCTGCTCAAACTGCTCTTGACATTCTGATTTTTAAATTCAATAGAAAAATACTCAATTGCGCGGTCGTCGCCTTGATCCGGAGCACCTTGTGACGATGGTGCTCAGTTTGTCAGACCCCTTTTAGATGGTCCTCCTTGTGAAAATGATGGACGATTTGACAGAGCACATTCGGTCGGGGCCATCTTGTGACGGAATAACCTTTCATTTAATCATCAATTTGGGAGTCATTTGAGGGAATTTTGGCGATTGAAGTTGAATTGAGAATTTTGACGATTTAGAGCTCAGATTTGTAAGATTTTTTTGATGATATTTGAACAAAGCGATCTGAGATGAAGAAATCAACATGGTGGGGGCCGTGAAATGGTCGAATTTTGGGTTTGAATCGTGGGCAAAGATAAAAATTTATTTTTTCGAAAGTGGGGGATGGAACAGGCGACTGATTTTTTATATATGGTCGGGGATCGGCCCCTCGTTTCGGGACAATGACCCCATGTTCTCAAAATCAGGCATGAGAATAGGGGTCACCCGTCCCAGATCGGGGCCCCGTTCTCAAGTGTAATGTTTAAGAACATGGGGTCGTTTCGGGGTAACGACCACCGTTTTCAAAATTAAGGCACAATTTTTTTTTTTTTTGGGGAGGGGGGGGGGGGGGGGGCGGGGTTCTCGTCCTAAAACGGGCTTGTTCTCAAACGTAATGTTTAAGAACAATGGATCGTTTCAAGGTGGGGATCCTCCCGTTCCCGATCACCCTCTAAAATGGGAAGACAGGAAACATCGGACCATTACGAGGAAGGGATTTCCCGTTACCGAGCACCTCCTAAAATGAGAGAGGTAGGGAACGGGGGGCCGTTCCGGGGAGGGGACCCTCCGTTCTCGAGCATCCCTAAAATTGTGGTGCAAGGAATAGGGGGCCGTTCACCGTTCTCGAATCACACACGTAAGCATTGGACAAAATAGTAAGTGATTGAACCCCTTTCTCAGCGTAAATTCAGAACGAGGGGTGATCGGTTCTCGCCAGGGTTTGATTTGTAACATTTTAAATAGTTTAATGTTTTAGTTGTTGAATTTTTTAATTTAGAGAGTGTTTTAAGTTAAGCTCATAATTTATGGTTTAAATTGGTTTTAACACTTTAATTAAATAGAAAAATACAAAATTGGAGAGAGGCTTTAAAAAGAAAAGGGTAATTATCGAATTTAACCTTGTACTATACACTTTATTTCATTTAGCCCCCTGTACTAAAAAAACGGGCAAACCAAATTCTGTACTTTAATTCTGTTATCAGTTTTGATCTTCCATCAACAATTTTGTTAAACCCTCATTTAAAAAATTATCAAACAATATTGAATTCACTTAAAATTTTTATCACATGTTCATTACTTAATGAGAAGAAAATCTGAAAATTTTCATGATTTTTTAAGACATGTACAATTTATTGTAATTTTATTTTATTATTTTATAAAAATATTATAATAAATCATATAAGTTTTAGAAAATGACGAAATTGTTTTCATTATCTACTCATGATGTGATGAATATGTGAAAAAAGTTTCAAATAAATCTAATATCTTTTGGTATTTGTTTAAAATTAATCTTAGTTTCTTCTTTGCTTTATAATTTAATTTTTAAAAAAATATCAAACGATATTGGATTTATTTAAAACGTTTTCCACATGTTCACCATATCATAGATAGATAATTAAAAACTTTTAGTAATTTTATAAAATCTGTATGATTTATTATAATATTTTTATAAAATACTAAAATAAAATTACAATAAATCGTACATGAGTTACAAATCACGACAATTTATAGATTTTCTTCTCATTAAGTAGTGAATATGCGGTAAAATTTCAAGTGAATTTAATATCGTTTGATAATTTTTTAAATAAAAATTTAATAAAAATATTGATGAAAGGTGGTAACATAATCAAAATATGGTTAGCAAGTTTGTTTAGCACAGGGATTAACTAAAATAAAATCCCCAGTATAGGTTAAAATTGATAATTAACCAAGAGAAAAGAAAAAAAACATCAACTAACCTTTTTTCCATTCCGAGTTCCGAGTTCTCTCTCTCTGGTACTGGAACCTGGATCTCTCCGCCTGTCCTTCTTCTTCCCCCAAATAAACTCCATTTTCATTTCCACTGACGACTAATTTTCTTCAGAATCTCCATCTGCTCCCTTTTGTTTCCTCCCGTTTTTCCCTTTTTTCCCGATCGTCGCGTTCCTATCATTTCGTAGCATATTTTCTTTTCGAAAATGAGCACTGGAGAGCTTCTCGGAATTGAACCTTTGGAGCTGAAGTTTCCATGTGATTCTTTGTTTATTTATTTCGATCTGTTTCGGTTTCTGCTTTTTTCTCTTTTTTTTTGCATGCTTCTTCGGTTTCTGATCGAGTTATTTCCCTTGTGTTTTTGGTTTAGTCGAATTGAAGAAACAGATCTCTTGCTCTCTTCAATTATCGAATAAAACAGATAGCTACGTCGCTTTTAAGGTGAACCTCTCTCTCTCTCTCCCTCTCATTTGCTGACAATGATTGATTTTTTGTAGTAATGTGTTCACTTGTTTGTGTATTTTGGATTCGCGTTGCATTTTTTTTTTGCACCTTAGATATTCTCCGCGAAGAACATGCTGTTGGAAATAGATGTAGATGCAATCATTTCTTGCCTACTTCTGACGCTAAAGGCTGGTTTCATATTGTCCAGGTCAAAACTACAAATCCGAAAAAGTACTGTGTTCGCCCGAATACTGGAATCGTCTTACCCCGGTCCACATGTGACGTAATAGGTAATCTTATCTTCTTTTTTCCCTAATCATAATTTAATTTTGGTTAGGTTTTTTATTTTCCTAAACGCATTCGATTCTGATTTAGTTACCATGCAAGCACAAAAGGAAGCTCCCCCAGACCTGCAATGCAAGGATAAATTTCTCCTTCAGAGTGTAAAAACAAGTGATGGCGCTACCACAAAGGATATTAATGCAGAAATGGTGATTACATTAACTTAAAGTTTCTACATCTATTGAATTGTTGAGGTTTATGCTTAGTTTTCTCATTCGTAGAAGTGGGGTTTTCCTTGTTTAGTTCAATAAAGAAGCAGGGAATATCGTCGAGGAAATCAAATTAAGAGTTGTTTATGTTTCTCCTCCTCAACCACCTTCTCCTGTTACAGAAGGATCAGAAGAAGGATCACCGCCAAGAGATTCTAATTTAGAGAATGGAAATGTGAGTGGTGCCAAGTTAACTAACTTAATTGTTGGGTTTAAATAAACTATTTTATTAGTTAATTATTTGCACTTGCTGGTCGTAGGTCACAAGGGCATTCGTTGAGCAGATTGAGCCACAGGAAAAATCTGTTGAGGTAAAGTGGTTGGAAATTAATTTTTTTTGCTCATTCACTTGTATTACACTTCAAATGTAATATTTGACAGTGTATAATTTATTTTTCAATCAGATGGATCTCTATGCTTCAAGTCTTGTGTCTTCCCTCTTTCAATATTTTATGTAATTTTTTTCTTCTCTGATTCTTTGGGGACAAGAAAATTGCACTTCCTCGGCACTTCATGGTTGTCTTAGTTGTTGCTCCAAGTATAATAACCCAATTTTTTTTTTTAAACTTTGCTTAACGAGATTTCGCACTTGGTTTCTTATTTCTAGAACTCTGGAAATTGTGTTCCGGAACTTCACTGTCACGCTAGATTCTTAGCGTAATCTTTTATTTTATTTTTTAATCCTTTATTCTTCTAGTTGGATGTTAATTATCTTACTTTGCATCTTTATTTACAATCTTTACTTATTTGTTAAATAATAAAATCCTCGCAGAACCTCAATCAGATTTTTTTTTTTTTCCTTTTGCCTTTTGATGGATTGGTTATTTTCCAATGACTTGTTTTAGCATCTAGTGATTTATTGACATTGATTCTCTGCTTGAATTCTCTTTACACCTAATGTGAGTGGTAGTTGTAGTTCAGGAGGATACTAAATCTACTTGTGATTGGTGGACGTGATAAAAAGAACCACTCATTGTCATAGACATTATTGTTTCTACCATAATGATTTGCACCTCGCTTGTATTTTTTTAAATTATATGTATAATATTGTAGAAGTATTTTCTAGCCGTCATGTTCAAGCTATCATTTTAGTTCGGATAAGCCAGCAAATTTGATTAAATGAGTTGTGGTGAACTTTATCTTCTGCTTTGCACTTTTTCTTCCTTGAATAAGAGGAATGCTAAATATACTCCCACAGTCTTATTTTACTTTCTCACCTTGCTAGCATTTAAATTATGTCTGTGCCACCGTATAGTATGGGGTTCTAATACATAAAGTTTTATAAAATTTTGAATATGTCAAAATGTGCAAATATTAGAAAACGTGAAAATGTACTCGGTAGGTGCGATTTCAAACTTTAGACACATTAAAGTACTGGCTTTGAAGAAGGTAAATACTAATTACAATACTTGTTCAACCATCACTGCAGGCCAGGGCTCTTATTGCAAAATTATCTGAAGAAAAGAAAAATGCTATTCAACAGAATAACAAGCTTCGTCAAGAATTGGTTAGTGCTTGAACATGTTAGGCCTAACATCTATTTTGCGATTCAATATTGTGATTTCTTATGTCCCATTTTTAAATTGCTCCTTCACAAAAAAAGACGCTGTTAATATTATTTTCATTTCTGTAACTTATATTACCATTTAGTTAATATTGCAAAGAAGGCAATTATTGACAATGTGACGATTCTATATGAACAAGTCTATAGCACCATCCAATACCATATACGCTTCAAGGTGGCTTGAAAATTTTCATCCAAAGTAGATATAAAAGACACTTTCATTTTTTTGTATAATGTAGTTGTAAAAATTCTGAAAATTGTTTTTGAAAGAAATATGATGCTTTGCTTAGTAGTTAGTGCAATCCAAACTTGAATTGCTGTTATAATACTAATGAGAAAAATGTTGCCATTTGTTTTTATTTATAATGGGTAAGATGTTGCTATATGTTAAAGATCACGATGCGCAGGAACTCTTGAGGCGTGAAGGCAACAGAAATCGTGGAGGTGTTTCCTTCCTTCTTGTCATCTTTGTCGGCATAATCGGCATTATCTTTGGCTATCTCGTGAAGAGAACATGAACATTCATCGGGTATACATCTCTTGGGCTCATATTTTTGCAATTTGCTTTTGTTTTCCATCGTTGAAGAGATGATGAAATGGGGGGAAATTTTATTTGCCAGCATGGTGGTTTTGATAGTTTTTAGAATTTTTATTCTTCAGTTAGCCAGGTTGTTTAGGTGGACTTAAGATTGTGAGGCTGGTCAAACTACATTCTGATATTTAGGGATTCATTTGTGATGAAATACATTCTTTTTGTAACTTAAGAGGATGCATATTTCTGGTCCCCTTTGAGATCTTTTGCCTACTCTACCCCCCCTACATTTATTCATCTTGTAATGAGAAGAAATTAAGAGGAGTAGACAGAGGAATGGTTGGATGTTTATTTTTCTGATAAATGCAACATTTATCTTTTTATTTTGCTTTTTAATTTTATTTATCAATTGCTATTATATTATCTTATTTTAATTATTTATCAACACGTGAACATCACGTCTAAATGTAAAATTAGAAGGTAATTTTAGTAGTGCTCTTATTTTTTAGTTGAGTAATGATAGTTTTATCTTTTAATTTTAAATTTTAGTTATATTTTTTGATACGAAACATATTAGTTGACGTAATTAATGTCATATTTTAATTGTTTATAATTCTTGAATTAATAATTAACAAGTTATAGATAAAAATAGAGTACAAATTTAGTAGTTGTGGTGTAGTGGATCAAATGTTAGTAGTAAATGAAAAATTTTAGTGAGCTATGATATCTTAGTTTCTGATCCAAGTAAAATATGAACATACAATTGGTCAAATATTGGAATAAAAATTGACCCAAAATCTTCCATAGATATACAGCTAATAAGCCACAAAACACAAAAGCATTATTCACTTGTACAAACTTTACTATAAGTTATTCATTTGTTGTATACTAAATTATTATTTTTGGTAATTATAGATTTTAACCCTATATTATGTATTTTATTTTAGTTAACCTCCTATACTAAAAAAAATCAGCAAACCAAACTCTGTAGTTTGATTCTGTTGTCAGTTTTGACCTTCCATCAATAATTTCGTTAAACACTCATTTAAAAAATTACCAAACGATATTGGATTCACTTAAAATTTTTACTACATGTTCACTACTTAATGAGAATATAATTTAGAAATTTTTGTGATTTTTAAACACATGTACAATTTATTGTAATTTTATTTTAGTATTTTATAAAAATATTATAATAAATCATACAAGTCTTAGAAAATCATGAACATTTTTCTATTATCTACTTATGAGTGGTGAACATGTGAAATGTTTTTCAAATAAATCCAATATATTTTGGTATTTTTTAAAAATTAATCTCAGTTTCTTCTTTACTTTATAAACTAATTTTTAAAAAAATACCAAACAATATTGGATTTATTTGAAAATTTTTTCACATGTTTAGTCTATCATGGGTAGATAATAAAAAAATTACCCTATTATTTTTATTTTCTTGTAACTCGTCATAATAATTTTAGTAATAATTAATGATATGTAATAGTGTGCGATTAAAATAAAATTCAATAACGATGGTCAACCGAAGTAATCAGCTGATTAAATTTAAAGTTAATGATTTATATTCAAGCTAACGTTGAAAATTAGAGTAAAAGAGAGTATTAGGAAGCGGCCGCTTGCTAGAACCTTCTACACTATTACGGGGCTCTGGAACATTCTTCATCTTTCTACAACTTTCTTTTCGTCTTCTCCAAGTTTTCTGAATTACTCCATTGATTATATATACCTGAGCTCCTCACCCTCCCTCTTCGTCAGTAAAATACAGTTCGCTTTTACCTACCAATTGTTTTACAAATGGCTTCCCACTTCGCCCTTCGAAGGATCACTTCGTCATGCCTACGCCCTAAGGTTGTGGGTCCTATTCGCTCTGCCTCTGTTTTCCGATCCTTCAATACCAACGCTGCTCAAGTCACCGATTACGATGAAAGGGACCGAGCTATTGACGTTGATCGCCGGAATGACCGCTCCGTCTCCCGTCGCCTTGACAGCTTCCCTGGCTTCGCAGGTAGGTGTCAGCTCGATAGTCTTGGTTCTTATATTCTTCAACTGGATGCGTGACTTTTAGTTTTAATGGAATGTTTGGATTTTTTTTGGCAGATGTTTTCGATCCTTTTTCTCCGACGAGGAGTTTGAGCCAGGTGCTACATCTGATGGACCAATTCATGGAGGATCCATTTGTAGCGGCATCGAGAGGCGCGGGTGCAGGATCGAGAAGAAGGTGGAACGTGAAGGAAGACGAAGAGGCCTTGTATCTGCGGATTGACATGCCTGGTCTGGGAAAAGAGAACGTCAAGGTTTCGGTAGAAAATAACACTCTGATAATCAAAGGAGAAGGAGAGGATAAACCGGAGGAGGGGGAGAGTGGAAGAAGGTACTCCAGCCGGCTGGACTTACCACCGGACGCGTACAAGCTGGACTCCATAAAAGCAGAGATGAAGAATGGAGTGCTGAAAGTTACAGTGACAAAAGTGAAGGAGGAAGAGAGGAAGAACGTGATGGACGTAAAAATTGAGTAAACCCAATCAGCCTGGGGAGAAAAGCCCCTTTTCCTTATCTTTGTTCAAAGCTACGTCGTTTTGAATAGAATGATTTTCATCGCCTTTCACTTAGCCATCAACTCCAAACTTACACATAAATCTATTTTATTGCAATTGCAAATTTCTAGAATTTTTGAGCCGAACTATAGACATATATATGCACTCACCAACAAGTAGAAATTAATTTTTAGGTATAAAAGAATGTTAAATTAAATTATTAATAATTTACAAATTTTATTTTTTGAGATTGCTGAAGAAACAGAAGGTAGTTTCCGTCTTCTTCCTAAAACAGTCTCTCTAGAAATTTCTTTCCACCGATTTTTCAATTTACATGGGCCAGACGTTGATCTGGATTCCTCCGCAACTACACCTTAGGATCAAGGGAGACAAATCTATGTCTGGAGTAGGACTAGACACGGGCTGGTTCGGTCCGATCTCAAGCTCAAATCCGGATCAAAATCGGATCGAGTCTTCAAAAATTTTTTCTTGAAAACTGGAACTGGCCATGGGAGGGACCGGGATCGAACCAGGATAGGACCGAAAAATCCCACAATTTTTTTTAAACATAAAAAATTTTCACCCAATAGTGATAAAATTAATCAATTATCAACCAATAGTGAGCACTGAGCAGAAAAAATTACACTTACAGTGATGGTGAGGTGAGATAGTGACCAGCGAGCACCCAGCGTCGACCGTCGAGTGAGGCAGTGAGCACTGAGCGTCGAGCGAGGCAGTGAGACTGAAGGAAAATCTGAGCGAGATTGAAGTCGGAAGAAAAATTTCCTTCAATATTGAGCCCGAGCCCAGTAATTTCTGTTTTTTTTTAATTTTATTTTTAAGAGTTTAGTCCGGTTCTGATTTTTTTGAATTTTGAGTCTGAAACCGATGGGAATCTCGGGCCAAGGACCGAAACTGGACCAATGACTGAAGATTTGGGATCGAAACCGGGTCAAAACCAGTGGTCCGGTTTGGTTATGTGCCTTTGGGCCGGTTCTGCCCAGAGTTAAGTTGGAAAATAAACCAACAGGATGAAGAAGCAATAGCCACTACTGACATCATCAGGCCGGTGGCTCAACTTATAGAACTCGTATTCAATTCTACGGCTCGAAACAATTGAAGTGTAGGATTTAGGCTTTGAGGGGGCTTATCAAGACATTAGATTATTACTCTATCAAAGTCTTGTTACTAGGGTTTTCGCCATACTTATATTATATAGAGAAATTGACGCCATCCTAAAATATAAACAATAGAAACTACTTAAACATGTCAAATCGAAACGCAGTAAATTGCTGGGATAACATTTTCAATCAGAATCAATGAGAAATCCACAACTACGAAGAGAAAAAAACTCAATCAATAATACCAATTATTTCAATCGATTCCCGCAGAAACAATGGAAGTATAAAACTAAATGACGGGGAAAAACAGAACAATCAATCATCATCGCCCCTCTTCTTCGGCTTTCTATAAGTTTCTTCGAGGTGCTTCGCAATCAAAAGGCCAGTATCAGTGAGCTTCTTCACATTCGGAGCGTTGTAATTTTGCGCCGCGTAGATTCCAAAAATGGTTCCAGCTAAGAAAGAGAAGCTGCTTCTAATTATACCCATGGCGGCTGTATTTTGTCTGTCCCCCAAATATCTCCGTAGAGCTTCCAATGCGGATCGAGAGAGAGAGAGAGAGAGAGAGAGAGAGAGAGATTCCGAGTTCTCGTGTTCTTCACGGCAGTGATTAACCCCTTCCTCAAGAAGGCTAGAGGTAGAAGTAAAAAATATCTGCAATTCAAGGTCCTCTTTGTTGGCGGTTATGAAATTTCAGAGAAATAAAAGGGCTAGTCATGCAAAACATGGAATTCAATATTTTATTAGGCTTGAGGAGGATTTTTCATACAAAAACGTAACGTTTATGTTATAGAAATTTAGAGAATATTCACCACGAAAAATAAAATATATAGTATGATAAAATACTTGTTCGAGATTAAACGCTACATTCCTATAGAGCGTTGAAGACGATTAATACTTTGAAATGACAAACATGATTAATGAATTTTAACCAATAAATAAATATAAAATTATAAGCATTATACCTTAAGAAATTTTTAAAATGAGTGCTACATTTCCTCTCTTAACATACATATTGTTGAGGTGTCAAATAAAATGTTTGGTACAATTAAAGATAAATGTATCGACTTATTTACTTAAACTCGTAAGTCGTAACAGCTTGATTAAGTTGGGGTAAGTCAAAAATATTTAATGGATTAAAAATAAGATTTACAAAATTTTAAAGTAAAAATCATAATATTTTTATATTTTAAATCCTAAAGTATTGATTTTTTTTTTAAATTCTTAAAGTTTATTATTCATCGAACCAAACCTCAAAGTATCGTAAATAGGCCGACCTGACTATCCTCTCAATTTTTACTGCCAAAACCGATCCAACTAAACCGGCTGTCTTCTCCCTTAAACGACAAAACCCATTACTTTTATCACGGGTTGTCTTTTAGTGAGGAAAGATGGTTGGTCCAATTGGACCAGCCGTCATTCCTCCTATTTAAGGAGCCCTCTTTTTTTTTTTTTTTTTTCAAATCACACTAAAAATTTTCAATACTCTCTTGACTATTTGCTTACTCCGGTGATATTTCTTCACGTTCACGGAATATGTTGTAGAATCGTAATTGTCTAAGAGGGGGGTGAATTAGACTTTTTAAACTTAATTAGTGATCTAATCGTTTTCTCTCTTGTATTCAACTTATAAGTTAACAGTGAGCAATCAAGCAATAAAAGTAAAGAGAGAGAGAAAAGCAACACTAAGAGTTTTTACGTGGTTCGACCAAAACCTGCCTACGTCCACGCTTCAAGGTTTCCCCATTGAAGATCCTTCACTTCTCCTCAAACGAGAATACCAGATCGAGCTTCACGGGCGTCGATCTACAGCCTTACAATCCTGGATTGTTCTTCACGGGCGACAATCCACTGCCTTTACACTTTTACAGTAGAGATAAAAGTTTACAGCACAGACTACAGTCTCTCACACAGATGAATCTCAAGTTCTGAAAGATAGAGAGATGTAGAATAACAAAGAGTATTCGAAGTAAATTGCTCGTTAGGGTTCGAAGATTAATTTTTGCAAAAGTTGTTCTCCCGAGCTTCTTTCTTCTATTTATACTCTATTTTAAATCGGCTTCAGATCTGGAATGCTTCTCATTTAAAAATAGAAATATAGCCATTGGAGAAACATCTGTACTTAGATGGCTAGCCGTTGCGTTCTGAAGTCGCTTTCGTTCGTCGGCCATTAATGGTCTGGAGTTAAGGCTCTGGACGACAAACAATGTTGCTTCGCGGTTTATTCAAATTTCTGGCGGTAGATACTATTCACCGGATGACTTTGCCTTTGGAGACCAGCGGTGTATGTGGAATTTGAAAATCTAACGGTGGATGTCTTCAGAAGTTACTGTGCACCGGATGACTTCGCCTTTGAAAAACCAGCGGTGGATGTTGTCTTTGAGAATCCATCGGTGGATGTTGAACTTTGTAAGACCTTGTTGTTTAGTTATCGATGGATGTAAACTTTGGGAGACCTTGTCGTTTAGCTATCGATGGATGTCTTCGGAAGACTCTGCCATCGGCAGATGTATACTTTGTCGTTTAGCTAGCGGTGTATGTAAACTTTGAATGCCAGCTGTGGATGTACACTATTTTATCATTTTCTGCTAGTGGTGGATGTAGCCTTAGAATGCCAACGGTGGATGTGGCCTTTGAATGCCAACGGTAGATGTGGCCTTTTTATCATTTTCTGTTATGTTTTGCTATCACACCCTAAACACTTAACAGAATTGTTAAACAACTAAAATACCCTTTTCAAAAGGCATTTCCACTGAAGATTTAGGTACATATATATGGAGGACAATATTTAACTTATTAATCAATTTATTAATCTCATATAATTAACTTAATCAAATTATACGCAATTGAAAACACATCATCAAAAACATCGTTAGACTTAAACATAAGTTAAGTCAACAATCTCCCCCTTTTTGATGATGACAAACTATAAGTAAAAATTGATTAAATTATCTCTCCCCCATAATCCTAGCTCCCCCACAGCATGTGCATGCAATCCAAATTAAGTTTCACACAGTGCTGTCACACTTTCTCCCCCTTTGACATTATAAAAAAAAAAAAAGAAAAAAACAGTCAACTACTCAAACATGTGTAGATTGAGGAATTAGGAAAAACAGAGTACCAAAGATGTGGATATCAGTAAAATTGTTTACAAAAAAAAAAGATCGCCTATTTAATCTAAGTCTAAAATACGCTTCCACAACTCTTGTATAATCGAAGAAGGCACTTCAAGGTCCGGATAAACATAAGGAACTATGAGTGATGCAATATCGGAAGTGGGAGTAGAAGGAGCAGAAGGTGGAAATGGTCCTTGATATACTACCAAATCTATACAGGGAGTAGAAGGCAGAAATGGACCTCCATACACCACCAAGTCCATACATGGTGGAGGCTCTACCGGAGAAGCAGAAGATTGAAATGGTCCTCGATATACCACCAAGGCCAGACATGGTGGAGGCTCTACCAGAGGAGCAGCCTGAAGTGCAGCCATTGAACCTTGAGGCTCAGAAGAGGACTCGGAGACAGGGGAAGCAAAAGGATCAGTGAACCTAAGCTCAGCAACCTAGATATCCAAAGGCATGAAGTTCACTTCCTCGCCAACTTCTGGTCTGACAATTGGAGGGAGGAAGTCTTCAGAACAAGCCGTGGAAAAGCAAATAGGTTGAAGCGGTTCTGGCTGAAGAGCTTGAATGCCAGACTGTATAGACCAAAGGGTCCTGAAGAAAGAGCCTTCAAGTCTATCCATCCTGGAAGTCAACCTGTCCTGAACTGAGTCAAGGTCCATGCCCATGTCCAATCTGCTCTGAGTGAGCTTGGCATCTAATGACACATTCATCTGATCCTTAACAGAAGTGAGAGCAGTTCCTAAGCTTTCTATATAGAACATTAGCTCATTGAACTGATCCTCACTAATGGTCAGTCTCCTCTGATAAGTTTTGGGAGTTTGAGGAGCATTTGGGGAGGCTGTTTGGATTTGCGGAGCAATTGAAAGGTTTGGATTTGAGGAGGTTTGGACTTGAGGAGCAGTGGGTGGAACCGGAGAATAAGAGGTGGAGCAGCCAGAGATGGCAACATAAGTGTAGGTGGAGGAGAAGCAGAGCCCTCTGGAAATGGAAGGGGCACAGAGGAGTGAACAGAGGTTGCCTAAAAAATATGTGTTGGAAGGGATGGGGTAGGGTGTCTTGGAGCAGGAGGAAGAAGGTGAGAGCGTGACACCTGAGAGGATGAAGGAGAATCAGCAAAGGCAGGATTTCAGATTCATCCACACCTTCATGAGTAGACTCATCCTCCTGTAGGATAAGCTTCCTCTTCCCTAACCGAACAGAAGTGGCCTTAGTAACCCTCTTGCGGGCCTTATCCAAAACAAAATCCCCTTGTCTTGTTCTTTTGATCCCCATTCTCTTCAAAGTGGAAAGTGAGTAATAACTTGAAGGCTGAAGACAGAAGGGGTCATCTTCCTCTGGAAATTCAACTTCAAACTTCTTGAAAATCTTCATGAGAAGTAGATTGTAGGGCAGAGAGGTAGCCCTGGCTGAGACACTTTGAATCATCCTTCTTAACACAATGAAACCTATGTTGAAGGGGGCCTTTTGGTAGAGTGCAAACAGGACAAACAGTTCCATTCCACTCACATCATCATAGTGACCACCCTTTGGAATGATATTATACCCGATCATCTGATGGAAGAGCCTAGCCCGGATGTTGAGGTGCTTGCTCTTTAGGGGATTAATGATGATATTCGGGTCTAGAGCAATTGACTTCAAAAATTGGCGACCCTGAGTAGAGTTAAGAAGAGGGGGCTCAGTCCCTGGCTCATAGAACTGGACATGATTATCCAAATGTGGGCTCTCCAGAAGCTCATTAATAAATTGGGATGTTAGAACTATGTGTTTTCCATACACATAGCTCGAAACAGTAGAGAAGTCAGAAGGGTAGCTAAGATTGGCATAAAACATTTTGACACCAATGAGGTAATAGAATGATTCAACATCAAAAAGCCCCAATAACCCAAGACCTTTCAAGGGTTCAACTAAATCCAATCCAACTAAATCTTCAAAGATTACACCATGACTAGGAAAAAGGGTTTTGAGCTTAAAATCATTATGATTCCTCTCTTCGGCAGTATGATTAAGAAAGAAGAGAGATGGCCATTGAGTTACACGAGGAAGCTCTCGTGGCTGACGAACTGAGGTTTTGGACTTCTTCTTGGCCGGTTCGGAAACTGCTCGTGATGAAGATGCCATTTCGACAGATGAGGAGCTTTCTGAGCGAAAACGCAAAGGAGAAAAAGAAACTTTGGAGAGTGGAACCAACGGAAGGTGCAAAGGCTTTTGAAAGAGCGTGAAAAGATGAAGCGTATTAAACAAGTTTGAAAGACTTAGGGTTTCGCCTGACGAAGAATATAAATTTTTTTAAAAAAAGATATCGCCCGATGGTGACACGTGTCACCAGATAGATGCATACACGTGTCTCAGATTCTGATTATGCTGGTAGTCTAGTTGATAGGAAAAGCACGAGTGGAACATGTCAATTCCTTGGTGAATCTCTAGTTTCTTGGTACTCCAAGAAGCAAAATTCTGTTGCACTTTCTACGGCTGAAAGTGAATATATTGCTGCTGGTAGTTGTTGTGCACAAATGTTGTGGATGAAGCAGACCTTGGAGGACTATAATCTTTTCTACAATAGGATTCTTATTCGGTGTGATAACACTAGTGCCATTAATATTTCAAAAAATCCTATCCAACATTCTAGAACCATACACATAGAGGTTAGATATCACTTCATTAGAGATCATGTTCAGAAAGGAGATATTTCTTTAGAATTTGTCAATTTTGTAGATCAATTAGCAGATAACTTTACCAAGCCTCTTGATGAAAAGACCTTCAATAATATAAGAATAAGGTTAGGTCTCATTCGAATTGAGAAAAACTAAGGTTCTTCTTCTATTGGAGATTTTTTTGAGTAATAGAGCAGAATGGTTAATCCCAAGTTGTGAGTGTTTTCTTCGATTTCTCTCTCCTTTGCCACCAGTAGATATGCATTTTCCGGCAGATATGCATCATCCGCTATACATCGGAAGACGTTTGCATCTCTCTGGTGACACGTGTCACTAATCGGGCGATATTGGTGTTACTAGTTTGTCTTCTTATATTCGGGCGAAGTCCTAATTTAAACTCATCTGTTTGAGACGCTTCATAATTTTCGTGCTCTTTCGAAAACTCCTACCCTATCTGTCGTTTCCTCACTTCCTAATCTTGCTCTCCTTCGAGTTTTCGCATCCAGAAAGCTGTTTCATCGATCATGGCATCTTCATCTCGCGCTGTTCAGGAACCAGCTAAGAAAAAGGCCAAGGTTTCAGTTCGTCAGCCATGAGAACTTCCTCGTGTAACTCAATGATCGTCTCTCTACTTTCTCAGTCGTGATGCCAAAGAAAGGTATCACAATGATTTCAAGCTTAAAACCCTTATTCCAAGTCGAGGTATAATGTTTGAGGATTTAGATGGCTTGGATTTAGTAGAACCCTTGAAATGTCTCGGGTTATTGAGGCTATTTGATGTTGAATCTTTCTATTACCTTGTTGCCGTCCAAATGTTCTATGCCAATCTTAGTTATCCTTCGGACTTGTCTACTGTTTCGAGCTATGTGTATGGAAAACACATAGTTCTAACATCTCATTTTATTAATGAGCTTCTGGAGAGCCCAAATTTGGATAACCATGTCCAGTTCTATGAGACAGGGACTGAGCCCCCTTTTCTTGACTCTCCACAGGGTCATCAGTTTTTGAAGACCATTGCTCTAGACCTAACTCACATCCCTAGTCGCTTGAAGAGCAAGCATCTCAATATCAGGGCTCGGCTCTTTCACCAGATGATAGGGTATAATATCATTCCTAAGGGTGGTCACTACGATGATGTGAGTGGCATGGAACTGTTTGTTCTTTTTGCACTCTACCAAAAGGCCCCCTTCAACATTGGATTCATTGTGTTGAGAAGAATGATCCAAAGTGTCTTAGCCAGGGCTACGTCTCTGCCCTACAATCTACTTCTCATGAAGATTTTTGAGAAGTTTGAAGTAGAATTTCCAGAAGAAGATGATCCCTTCCGCCTTCAACCATCAAGCTACTACTCGATCTCCACTTTGAATAGAATGGGGATCAAAAAGACCAAAAAGAGGGATTTTGTGTTGGATGCGACCCGCAAGAAGGTCTCTAAGGCAACTACTGTTCGGTTGGGGAAAATGAAGCTTATCCTACAGGAGGATGAGTCTCTTCGTGAAGGTGTGGATGAATCTGAAATCCCTGCCCTTGCTAATTCTTCATCATCCTCTCAGGTGTCACGCTCTATTATTCCTTCTGCCGTTCCATTTTATACCTTTGTGGCACCTCCTGTTCACCCATCTGTGCCTCTTCTACCTCCAGAGAGTCCGACTTCTCCTTCACATACTCCTCTTTTGCCATCTCTACCTGCTCCACCTCTCATTTCTCCGGTTCCACCCACTGCTCCTCCAGTCCAAACCTCCTCAAATCCAAACCTTCCAATTGCTCCTCAAACTCCAAAGACCTATCAGAGGAGATCATCCATAAGTGAAGAACAGTTCACTGAGTTAATGGCCCGTATAGAAAGCTTCGGCACTGCTCTCTCATCTATTCAGGATCAGATGACTAAATCCTTAGATGCCAAGCTCACTCAGTGCAGATTGGACATGAGCATAGATCTTGACTCAGTTCAGGACATGTTGACTAAAAGGATGGATAGACTTGAAGGCTCTTTCTCCAGGGACTTTCGGTCTCTTCAGTCTGACATTCAAGCTCTTCAGCCAGAACCACCTCGACCTCTTTGTTACTCAGCGGCTTGTTCTGAAGACTTCCTCCCTCCTATCATCAGACCTGAGGTTGACCAAGAAGTGAACTTCATGCCTTTGGATATCCAGGCTGCTAAGCTTAGGTTCTCTGACCCTTTTAGTTCTCATGTCACCGAGTCTACATTTGATCTTCAAGGGTCAATGGCTGCACTTCAAGCTGTTCCTCCAGTAGAGCCACCACCATGTCTGGACTTGATGGTATATTGAGGATGTGATGACCCTAATACTGTGCCCAATTTCCCGTACATATATATATATATATTTTTATCCTTACATATATTTATAAACTTTAATGACGTTTGTGCGGAATTAAAACTGTTTAAACCGGAATCAGAATCAGAATTAAAGACGTTGAAGTTCGTTTAGATATTGGTTTAAAATAAATTCTAAATCAATTTAATAAAACTTAAAACAATTAAAATAAAGCTTAAAATTTATTAAAAACCATCGGCTAAACATGGGAGGGCAAAATCGTCAAGTTCCCTTGGAAAAGAAACAGCGATCGATCGCTGTAGCAGCGATTGATCACGGCAATCGATCGCTGCACAGCGAATCGATCGCAGCCCATCACAGCGCTCGATCGCCCACTTGGGCGATCCCTGCCTTCTTCCCTTTTTCTAACATGCTCTCTAGAATTCGAGAATTCCAGAGAGCTTCCCTCATTCATTTCACCCCCTCTGCAGATATCCACTTCCAAACATTACTCCCTTAAACTCTAACATAACGTCATTCATTTCTCGTTTTATCAACCACCAATTAAACGACCCAAAACATACCCTAGAACGTGATTAAAAACGTAATAAACCTTCACCGAAACAAATCGCGTGGATCCGTTTAAAAACCGAACATTTCCACCTATTTAAATTTACCAAAACAGTTTATAAAACGGATTTCTGAAACGTTTAAAACATCAAACATAAACCTATCCACTACCAGATCCAAACATCCTAAAATGTTCTAACTTTATACATATTCTACTCAAAATAACCCAACACCCTCAAAATACTTACACATATCCCCACGGGTCAAAAAGCACCGACTGCCCAGCACACTCCCATGGGCCATCTTTCTTCAACTGTTCATGCCTCAGGTGGAGGGATCTCATCATCACCTGTGTAGAGGTCACCTACACCATAAAAATAAGTCATGAGCTTAAGGCTCAGTAAGTCTACGTGAATGGAAGTGAATGCTATGCATGCAGTTCGTAAAACATGCGTCCTACCTTTTCGCTATTCATTTCATTTCATTACATTACAGATACGTCACTGTGGCTTCACTCTCGCTAGATAGGAGCGGCACATCCTACGGTTGGATAGCCCCTCGTATCTAACCGGGGGGAAAACATGCTCCCCAAGCAGCCATGTCTGAACCACCGCCACCTCCTTGACCAGATTACATGCATTCATACCTTTTCATTATCCTTTTCCTTTTCATGAAAAACATGCATAGAAATTTCTTTTTCGTGCTTTTCAGAAAACATGATGCGTGAACATGTGCAATGCTATAAACATAATTAAAACATACAAACAATGAACGTAAACATATAACACTTAACTAAAACTAACTACCCAACCTATTCACCCAACACAATCTATAATCTCCAATTTCCTCAAACAACAGAAGATCGTATGGTGTAGGCCAATCGGCCAAACAAGTCACGGAGACTTACCTTTTGCGCGCTGAACTTCGAGCTTCGTCCACGAGAGTCGTTCACCTAGGGCAATTTAGAACCATCGACGTTAAACGTGTTTAAGCTACTAAAAGTCCAAATTAACAAAACCTTAACTAAAGAAATTTCCTAAAGCTTTAATCCAATTCATTGAGCTATTTCATTGAGCAATACCCGCTCGGCACTTGAAACCCCAAATTACGAGTTTTTCCTAAATCTCGAAATTTCTCGAACTTTAACATTTTCCACAAATTAATCTAGTTTCGTCCAATAACACTCAATACGTTCTATACGCTCATAAACTACGATAACCTATTGATTTTTAAACCCGAAATCGTATTTTTAACATAAACCCTAACGAAACCCTAATGTCCTATCTCCGTGAAAACTGAAAACTAATACTCCGAAATCATAGATTCGTACCTAGGGTTGTGAGAGGAGGAGAAAACGAGAGGATTGGGAGACGAATCGGAGGTCGGCGTGGAGGAATCGTCGAATGGCAGAGAGCTGCGCTCTCTGGTTTCTCACGCGGCAGAGGAGAAATGAAGAAGAGAAAAAGATTTAGGTTATTTTATAATTTGGTTTGGCAAATTACCGTTTTGCCCTTCCTTTGATTTTCTATTTATTTTGTCCTTCGTTTCGTTAATTGGCTAACTATTCGGTTTCTCCAAATCTCCTTATTTACCCAATAACTCCAACTTATTATTTGGGATTTATTAAAACTGTCCGTTTGCAAATCGGACCTCGTTTACTATTTTTACTAAAACGTCCTTTATATTTCGAGAAACGTAATTACTTGAAATATAGCGTTATTACTCCGAAATTTTTTGTAAATTCCTTAAAATTCCTACTAATCGTTAGGATTGTAATAAAGTTCTCTTTTCACAAAACGGACTTGATTTGATATATTTACAAAAATACCATTTATATTAAAGTATTAATATCCCGAAAAGCCGGGTATTACAGAGGACCATCTCCATCTGCTGCTCCTCTGCTAGAGCCTCCTCCATGTATGGACTTGGTGGTATATCAAGGACCATTTCCACCTGCTGCTCCTTCTGCTCCCACTCCCGATATTGCATCACTCATAGGTCCTTATTTCTTTCCAAACCTTGAAGTGCCTTCTTCGATTATACAAGGGTTGTGGAAGCGCTTTTTAGATTTAGATTAAATAGGAGATATTTTTTTTGTAAACAATTTTACTGATATCCACATATTTGGTACTCTGATTTTCCTACTTCTTCAATATCCACATGTTGAGTAGTTGACTGCCTTTTCCTGTATTTTTTTGATAATGTCAAAGGGGGAGAAAATAGTGTGACAGCCTTATGAGAAATTGAAATTGGATTGCATGCACATGCTGTGGGGGAGCTAGGATTATGGGGGAGAGATAATTTAATCAATTTTTACTTATAGTTTGTCATCATCAAAAAGGAGGAGATTGTTGACTTAACTTATGTTTAAGTCTAACGATGTTTTTGATGATGTGTTTTCAATTGTGTGTAATTTGATTAAGTCAATTATATGAGATTAATAAATTGATTAATAAGTTAAATATTGTCCCTCATATATATGTCTCGAAATCTTCAGTGGAAATGCCCTTTGAAAAGGGTATTTTAGTTGTCTAACAATTATGTTAAGTGTCCAGGGTGTGATAGCAAAATATAGCAGAAAATGATAAAAAGGCCACATCCACCACTGACATTCAAAGGCCACATCCATCGCCAGCTAAACGACAAAATTGCACATCCACCGCTGGAATTCAAAGAACACATCCACTGCCAGCTAAACGACAAAATTGCACATCCACCGCTGAAATTCAAAGAACACATCCACCGCTAGCTAAACGACAAAGAACACATCCACTGCTAGCTAAACGACAGAGTTCAACATCCACCGCTGAAGTTTCTGAAGACATCAACCGCTGAATAGTAACCCTTGAAAACTTCCACCGGTGAATTGTACCGGTTCAAGAATTATAAAGTCACATCTACCGATGACGGTTCAAGCATTTTATAGGTACATCCACCGATGGTTTTTCAAAGGCGAAGTCATCCGGTGAACAGTAACTTCTGAAGACATCCACCGTTAGATTTTCAAATTCAACATACACCGCTGGTCTCCTAAGGCAAAGTCATCCGGTGAACAGTACTTTCCGCCAAATTCAAATTACCGTGAAGCTACAGTGATAGTCGTCCAGAGCTTTAACTCCTGTCCATTAATGGCGAAGCACGAAAGCAACTTTAGAATGCAACGGCTAGCTGTCTAAGTACGGATGCTTCTCCAACAGTAATATTTTTCCATATCCAGAAAGAAGTATTCAAGTATTGAAGCCGATTACAGATAGAGTATAAAAGAGGAGAAAGTAGCTCGGAAAAAAAACTTTTGCTGAAATTAATCTTGAAATCCTAACGAGCTATATTCAAGCAATACTCTGTATTTTCCTCTACATCTCTCTACTCTAAAACTTGAGATTTGATTTTTGAGAGAGTGTAGCGTGTGCTGAAAAAAATTACATCCTACTGTAAAAGTGTAAAGGCTGTGGATTGTCGCCCGTGAAGAGTAATCTAGTTGTTGTAAAGGCAGTAGATCGACGCCCAGAAAGTTCGATCTGGTTTTCTCGTGAGGAGAATGAAAGAATCTTCAAGGGGGAGCCTTGAAGCGTGGACGTAGGCAAGCTTAGCCGAACCACGTTAAAAACTGTGGTGTCAATTTCTCTCTCTCTCATTTTTATTGTTTGATTATTTGCTGCTTTCTTATCAGTTGAACCTAAGAGAGAAATTGATTAGATTAACAAATTAAGTTTAAAAAAGTCTAATTCACCCCCCTCTTAGACAAATACGATCCTTCATATTGCACTGGTGTTGTCACACCGAATATGAATCCTATCATAGAAAAGATTATAATCTTCTAGTGTTTGCTTCATCCAAAGCATTTGAGCTGTAATACCTGGATGTACGGACTTGAATATTTTATTATTATTATATTATTGGATGACATTTTTATGTTTATGTCAAATCAGGTCCGTTTTACGAAAAGAAAGCGTCACTACGATCCTAACAATTAATGGAAATTTTAAGGAAATTGTGGAATTTTTCGGAGATTAAACACTATATTCCGAACAATTAAGCTTTTCGTGATGTAAAAGACGTTCTCGTAAAAAATAGTAAATGAGGTCCGAATTGCGAACGGACAGTTTTATTAAGTCCCAAATAATAAGTTGGACTTATTGGCAAAATATGGAAATTTGGAAAAGTCGAATCGCTAGACGATTAACGAACCGAAGAACGAAATCAATATAAAAACTAAATAAGGGCAATTTGGTAATTTGCAAATTCAATATTATAAATCAATCAAAATTCTTTTATTTCATTTCACTTCTCCTCTTCGAATTCCAGAACCACTTCTCTCTGTTTCTCTTTTTCTCTCGCGAACCCTCACTGCCAGCCGCGCGACTTCTCACGATCCGACCTCCGTTCGTTCCGCTTCCTTCACGTTTCTTCCTCCAATCGACGTTCTCGGTAAGTCTCTATAGTTTTAGAGCGTTAAATTCCGAGTTTCATTGATTTCTAAACGTTTAGATTCGGTTAGGTTTTCGATAAAAACTGAGATTTAGAGCTCGTAATTAATAGGTTTACCGTGACTAGATACATATTGAGCGTATTGGACGTTTTTGGTCGAATCTAATCGATTTAGGAAGAATGTTATATTTTATGAAATTTCGAGATTTTGGATAAACTCGTAAATTACGAATTGAGGTGCCGAGCGAAAAATCGCTCGAATGAATAGCTCGATAAATTGGATTAGAACTTTAAGAAGTTTCCGTAGTTAAGGTTTTGTAAATTTAGACGATCGATAGTTTAAATCAAATTTAACGTCAATATTGAGTGGTGATTATGTATAGATCTCGTGCGAAGCTTGGATGCCAGCGTGCACGAGGGAAGTTTCGGATTTCTTGGTACGATTGGTACACCATAGCGAACGTGTTCTCGAGGATTTTAGTGACGCTCTAGTTTATGTTTAAGTCGAACTATTTTTTGTGATGATGTGTTTTCAATGTGTGTATTTGTTAAGTCAATTATATGAAATTTAATAAATTGATTAATACGTTAAATATTGTCCCTCTAGAAAGTCTCGAAATCTTCATGGACAATGCCCTTTGAAAGGGTATTTTAGTTTGTCTAACAATTATTTAGTTTCCAGGGTGTGCTAAGCAAAATATAGCAGAAAATGGATAAAAAGGCCACTCCACCACTGACATTCAAAATGCCACATCCCTCGCCAGCTAACGCAAATGCCATCCCCCGCTGGATTCACAGAACACATCCACTGCCAGCTAAACGACAAAATTGCACATACCACCGCTGAATTCAAAGAACACTCCACCGCTAGCTAACGACAAGAACCCATCCCACTGCGAGCTAAACGACGAGTTCAACATCCACCCGCTGATGTTTTCGGAAGACATCACGCGCTGAATAGTAACCCTTTAAAACTTCCACCGGAATTGTACCGTTCAAGAATTAGAAAGTCACATCTAGCCGATGACGGTTCAAGCATTTTATGGTACAATCCACCAGTGTTTTTTTCAAAGGCGAGTCATCCGGTAACTGTAACTTCTGATAGACATCCCCGTTATATGTTCAAATTCACATACACTCGCTGTTCCTCCTAAGCCAGTCATCCGTGAGCTACTATTTCCTCCGCCCATTCAAATTACCTGAAGCTACAGTGAATAGTCGTCCAGAGCTTTAACTCCTGTCCATTAATGGCGAAGCACGAAGCACTTAGAATGCAACGGCTTAGCGGTCTAAGTACGATGCTTCCCAACAGTATATTTTTCCTTCCATATCAAGAAAGAAGTATTCAAGTATTGAAGCGATTACAGATAGAGTATAAAAGAGGAGAAAGTAGCTCGGAAAAAAACTTTTGCTGAAATTAATCTTGAAATCCTAACGAGCTATATTCAAGCAATACTCTGTATTTTCCTCTACATCTCTCTACTCTAAAACTTGAGATTTGATTTTTGAGAGAGTGTAGCGTGTGCTGAAAAAATTACATCCTACTGTAAAAGTGTAAAGGCTGTGGATTGTCGCCCGTGAAGAGTAATCTAGTTGTTGTAAAGGCAGTAGATCGACGCCCAGAAAGTTCGATCTGGTTTTCTCGTGAGGAGAATGAAAGAATCTTCAAGGGGGAGCCTTGAAGCGTGGACGTAGGCAAGCTAGCCGAACCACGTTAAAAACTGTGGTGTCAATTTCTCTCTCTCTCATTTTTATTGTTTGATTATTTGCTGCTTCTTATCAGTTGAACCTAAGAGAGAAATTGATTAGATTAACAAATTAAGTTTAAAAAAGTCTAATTCACCCCCCTCTTAGACAAATACGATCCTTCATATTGCACTGGTGTTGTCACACCGAATATGAATCCTATCATAGAAAAGATTATAATCTTCTAGTGTTTGCTTCATCCAAGCATTGAGCTGTAATACCTGGATGTACGGACTTGAATATTTTATTATTATTATATTATTGGATGACATTTTTATGTTTATGTCAAATCAGGTCCGTTTTACGAAAAGAAAGCGTCACTACGATCCTAACAATTAATGGGAATTTTAAGGAAATTGTGGAATTTTTCGGAGATTAAACACTATATTCCGAACAATTAAGCTTTTCGTGATGTAAAAGACGTTCTCGTAAAAAATAGTAAATGAGGTCCGAATTGCGAACGGACAGTTTTATTAAGTCCCAAATAATAAGTTGGACTTATTGGCAAAATATGGAAATTTGGAAAAGTCGAATCGCTAGACGATTAACGAACCGAAGAACGAAATCAATATAAAAACTAAATAAGGGCAATTTGGTAATTTGCAAATTCAATATTATAAATCAATCAAAATTCTTTTATTTCATTTCACTTCTCCTCTTCGAATTCCAGAACCACTTCTCTCTGTTTCTCTTTTTCTCTCGCGAACCCTCACTGCCAGCCGCGCGACTTCTCACGATCCGACCTCCGTTCGTTCCGCTTCCTTCACGTTTCTTCCTCCAATCGACGTTCTCGGTAAGTCTCTATAGTTTTAGAGCGTTAAATTCCGAGTTTCATTGATTTCTAACGTTTAGATTCGGTTAGGTTTTCGATAAAAACTGAGATTTAGAGCTCGTAATTAATAGGTTTACCGTGACTAGATACATATTGAGCGTATTGGACGTTTTTGGTCGAATCTAATCGATTTAGGAGAATGTTATATTTTATGAAATTTCGAGATTTTGGATAAACTCGTAAATTACGAATTGAGGTGCCGAGCGAAAATCGCTCGAATGAATAGCTCGATAAATTGGATTAGAACTTTAAGAAGTTTCCGTAGTTAAGGTTTTGTAAATTTAGACGATCGATAGTTTAAATCAAATTTAACGTCAATATTGCGTGTTGATTAGGTAATCAGAGCTCGTGGACGAAGCTTGGATTGCAGCGTGCACGAGGTAAGTTCTCGTGATCTTCTTTGGCCGATTGGCCTACACCATACGTCGAACGTCGTCTCGAGGATTTTAGTGACGCTCTAGTTTATATTGCTTTGGTTGGGTAGCTAGGATTATTTGTTTTATAGATTAGGTTTTACAGTCTTTGATGGTATATGTTATTGCTTGTTTACAGTATGATATTGAACTGTTCATGCATCACTGGTTTTAAAGAAAAGCATGAAAACGAACTTCCGCACAGAGTTTTAAAGATAACGTAAAGTATTGCATCGGCCGAAAGGCTTATCGTTCATCGGCCGTAAGGCTTAGTGATCATTGGCCGTAAGGCTTATTGTGTATTGGCCGAAAGGCGTATTGTATTGGCCGAAAGGCGTATTGAACATAGTATTGGCCGAAAGGCGTATTGTATTGGCCGAAAGGCGTATTGATATAACTGTGCCGAAAGGCGTATTGATATAACTGTGCCGAAAGGCGTATTGAGCATAGCATTGGCCGAAAGGCGTATTGTATTGGCCGAAAGGCGTATTGAGCATAGCATTGGCCGAAAGGCGTATTGTATTGGCCGAAAGGCGTATTGAGCATAGCATTGGCCGAAAGGCGTATTGTATTGGCCGAAAGGCGTATTGAGCATTGCATAGTAAGATAAATTAAAGCATGGTTTTATTGAACTCATACGCACAACATGCATCGCATTTACTAGAGCTTACTGAGATTTTTATCTCATAGTGTATTGTATGGTGTAGGTGATCTAGATATCGAGGATCCAGGTGAGGATGAGATTCCTCCTCCTGAGGCATGAGTCCGGTTGATCGAGGATGGTTGCGGTGGTGTGCTGGCGCAGTCGAGGCTTCACTGACCCGTGGGGATAGTATGTACAGAGTTTTGAGGGTCTTTTTGGGGTATTTGGGCTGATAGCTTTATAGACATTATAGGATGTTTAGGTAATGACATTTGTTTTGAAATTCTGGAACTGTTTGGTTGTATAGCGTTTTAAATGATTTTGTAAACTGTATTTGAATGTTTCAGGATTGGTGCGGATATGCTCGAGTTTTTGAGCTATCCACGCCAATTGTTTTTAGGAAGTTTTATCACGTATTGCCTGAGTGGTATGTTTAGCAATGATCGGGAATGAAATCGAAAGAATATTGAAATGTTTAGGGTGCTAGAATGTGAGGGAGAAAGAGGAATTTGCTCTCTGGAATCGGATTCCAGAGAGCTGAAAGTTGAAGTGTTTTGCTCTCTGCTGTGGTAAGAAAAGAGTAGGCAAAATACAGAGGGCAGAGGGAGTGAATCGTTGCACCATTCGCTGCACAACGCAGCGACTGGGCGCTGCACAACGCAGCGCCCGATCGCTGCAATGTGCAGCGATGCAGCGCCTGATCGCTGCACAATGCAGCGATCGCGCGCTGCATTGTGCAGCGCACACGGCGACCGTGCGCTGCAAATGGCAGCGCTCGGTCGCTGCTGCTTTTCGAGGGCAGAATTTCGATTCTGCCCTCCCTCTTTTCAATTTGATTTTTTCAAAGTTTTAATTAATGTTTTAAGTTTTAATTATTTATTAAACGTTTTGTTTTAAATGATTTCAAGGTTCAATTTCAATTCCGATTTCGATTCTGGTTTCGATTTCGGTTTAGATTCTGCCTAGAGTTTAGTTAAAATTATTAGGATAAAAAAAAAATAGTACGGAAAATACGGGTACAGTATTAGGGTCGTTACATTTATGGTATCAGAGCCCCCGGGTTTTAAAATCGGTTCTGTAGACTGCTCGACTGCACAACCACTACGCTGACATTCTTCATCAACTGTAAGTATGCTTATAGTTTTATCTGATTTCTGTTTTCTTAGAGATATTTGCTTTTAAATTTATAGGAGTGATATAAACATGGTGCGTCAAAGAAAGGATCGAGACGACCGAGATGACACGATTGATACACTTAAGGACTTTATCGCCCAGCAGTCTCAGCACATGGAGCGACAGTCTCAGCAGATGGAGAGACAGTCACAGCAGCTGGGCACTATGATTGATCGAGAGGACGTTAGAGCTCGGGAGACAGCTATTATGGGCAATCGGGGGATGGAGAGATTTCAAAAGCTTCAGCCCCCTGTATTTACCGGACAGTCTACGGATCCCTCTTCAGCTGAGGAGTGGATTCGCACTATGGAGGATATGCTGAGATATGCTAGCATCGAGGACGGAGAGAAAGTTGCCTTGGTGACCTACCACTTGGCCCTGGACGCCCGGTTTTGGTGGGATTCCATCCAGACGTATACAGATGTGTTGGTTATGGGATGGGAGAGATTCAGAGAGTTGTTCTACGATAAATATTTCAGTCATACCGTTCGCGAGGCGAAGATGGCCGAGTTTATGCAGTTGAGACAGACTGCTTCTATTGCCGAGTACGTTAGGAGATTTGAGGCGCTGTCTTGATTTGCACCGCGCCAGGTCGGCGTCAACGAGGACAAGGTACGCCGATTCTTACAGGGACTTAGCCAGGAGTTCCGGATGCGCCTTACGATATCTGGGGTACGGAATGTATCCTACGACGACATTGTGGCTAGAGCTCTGGATATTGAGGCAGTAGATCAGAGTTCTGTCAAGCCGAGGGAGCCAGCTAAGGGCTTCTTCCGAGAGATTCGACCTCAGTCACGAGGTTGGCAGCCGAGAGCACAGCCTCAGCAGCAGCAGAGGGGTGTGAAGAGACCTCTTGAGGGAGGTAATGACCGGGGAAAGGGGAAGCAGGTACAAGTGGCTTCTCAGATACCTATTTGCCCGAAGTGTCAGAGGGAACACATTGGCCAGTGCCGGATGGGCACGAATGTATGTTATTGGTGTGGGGAGCCAGGCCATTTTGCTAGAGACTGCCCGAAACGGGGTCTAGATCAGTCAGGCGGTGATCGGAAGAGAGTTGTGCCCAGGATTTTCGCTTTTATTGAGCCTGACGACGTGGATGATGAGGCTCAGCCTGCTGTGATTGCAGGTACTATTTTACTCATGGGCGCTACGGTATTTACTTTGATGGATACAGGAGCTACACACTCCTTCGTATCGACTGTATGTATGGCTAGATTGGGGTTAGAGTCTGAGCTGTCAGAGTATGAGTATAGTGTGATGCTGCCTTCGGGAGAGCATATGCAGTCAGATCGTATTCTCCAGGGCAATGTCGTCTCAGTGGGGAGTATTACCCTCTATGCTCGCCTGATAGTTATGAGCATAGAGCGATACGATCTTATTTTGGGGATGGACTGGCTAGCACAGCACTTCACCACCATCGACTGTCGTTCCGGGATTGTGACCTTCCGACCCCCGGACAGAGCCGAGTTTTCGTATCAGGCGATGAACCGATTGAGTGGATCGCCTATTTCTTATTCCATGATGGTCAACGAGCAGTTCAAAGGTGCGTGCTCTATTTATTTGGCCTCTGTCTTTGATTGTCAGTTGCTCAGCGGATTGAAGCCGAGCAACATTCCTATTGTCAGAGAGTTCTCTGGGATATTTCTTGATGATCTTCCCGGGTTACCCCCAGACCGGGAGAGCGAGTTCACTATTGATGTCTATCCTAACTCTGCGCCGAGGTTCAAGAACCCGTATCGGTTAGCACCAGCTGAGTTGAGAGAGTTGAGGACTCAGCTGGATGAGCTGTTAGAGAAAGGATTTATTCGACCCAATGTTTCACCCTGGGGTGCGCCCGTTCTGTTTGTTAAGAAGAAAGACGGGACCCTCAGGATGTGTATCGATTATAGGGAGCTGAATAAGCTCACGGTGAAGAATAAGTATCCACTGCCCCGTATTGATGACTTGTTTGATCAGCTACAGGGTGCCCGAGTATTTTCCAGGATCGATCTGCGCTCGGGTTATTATCAGCTGAAAGTCCGGAGAGATGATATTCAGAAGACGGCTTTCCGAACGAGGTATGGGCATTATGAGTTCCTTGTCATGTCTTTTGGACTTACTAATGCCCCTGCAGCGTTCATGGATCTGATGAATCGTGTCTTCAAGGAGTATCTAGACAAGTTCGTGGTGGTTTTCGTCGACGATATCCTGATTTACTCTAAGTCTAGAGAAGAGCACGAGGAGCATCTGAGGATTGTTCTGGGGATTTTATGCGAGCACCAGCTATATCCCAAGTTTTCGAAGTGCGAGTTCTGACTTGACAGAGTTAGCTTCCTTGGCCATATTATATCACAGGACGGAGTTTCTGTGGATCCGAGCAAGATTCAGGTGGTCAGAGATTGGCCACAGCCGAAGAACGTACGAGAGGTGCGTGGATTTCTTGGATTGGCCGGTTATTATCGGAAGTTTATTGAGGGATTCTCGAAGATCGCACTTCCTCTTACACGATTGACTCGGAAGAACGAGAGATTTGTATGGTCGTCTGCTTGTGATGATAGTTTTGTGGAGTTAAAGCAGAGATTGACCACCGCTCCAGTACTGGCACTACCCGTTGATGGTGTCAGATTCAGTGTTTACTGTGATGCTTCTAGAGTGGGACTCGGTTGTGTATTGATGCAGGAGGGGAAAGTTATTTCTTATGCTTCTCGGCAGTTGAGGCCGTATGAGCAGAACTACCCTACACACGACCTTGAGTTAGCAGCTGTGGTCTTCGCACTGAAGATATGGAGACATTATTTATATGGGCAGCAGTGCGAGATATTTTCTGACCACAAGAGCCTGAAGTACTTATTTACGCAAAAAGAGCTGAACATGCGACAGAGACGATGGCTTGAGTTCGTCAAAGATTATGATTTTGACATCAAGTACCATCCGGGGAAGGCGAACAAGGTTGCTGATGCCTTGAGTAGAGTGCCTTCTGCGAGTCAGCCTTTATTAGCAGCGATGTCAGTTACGCTGCGGTCTGAGATTGAGAGATTCGATGTGGAGATAGTGGCAGAGTTGTCCAGTATGCTTGCCAACATTTCTCTCAGGTCGACTATTCTGGATCGTATATGTGAAGCTCAGCAGAATGATACGGAGTGTATGGAGCTTCGATCCAGCATGACATTGGGAGACTCGTCGGATTTTCATCTATCAGAGAATGGTATTCTGAAGTTCAGGCATAGGTGGTACGTACCTAGCGACGAGGATCTGAAGAAGGAGATATTGGCCGAGGCACATTCTTCGGCATATTCTGTGCACCCGGGGAGTACCAAGATGTACCGGGATTTGAAACAACATTTCTGGTGGCCGAACATGAAGAGGGAGGTTGCCATGTACGTTGAGACCTGCCTAGTATGTCAGCAGGTAAAGGCAGAGCACCAGAGACCGGTCGGAACGTTATTGCCACTGCCGATTCCGGAGTGGAAGTGGGAGCAGATCTCCATGGATTTCATTGTGGGACTCCCGAGGACTACGAGAGGCCATGACGGCATTTGGGTTATTGTGGACCGATTGACAAAGTCGGCCCACTTCTTATCTGTGAGGATGGCATCTTCTATGGATCAGCTCGCCGAGCTTTACGTGCAGGAGATTGTCAGACTGCACGGAGTGCCAGTTTCTATTGTCTCAGACAGAGATCCGAGATTCACATCGAAGTTCTGGAAGAGTTTACACAGAGCTATGGGGACTCAGCTTAGTTTCAGCACGACATTCCATCCTCAGACCGATGGTCAGACAGAAAGGACGAATCAGATACTTGAGGATATGCTCAGAGCTTGTGTGCTGGAGTTTCAGGGCTCGTGGAGCCGATATTTACCCCTGGTTGAGTTCTCGTACAACAACAGCTTCCAGGCTACTATTGGCATGGCTCCATATGAGGCGCTGTATGGTCGAAAGTGTAGATCTCCGTTGTATTGGGACGAGGTTGGCGAGGCCAGCATCGTTGGTCCTGAGATTCTACAGCAGACGGCAGAGAAGATTGCCATTATTCGACAGCGTATAGAGGTAGCTCAGAGCAGACAGAAGAGCTATGCTGACACCAGACGGAGAGAGCTAGAGTTCGAGGAAGGCGATGAGGTTTATTTGAAAGTTTCTCCGTTCAAAGGCGTAGCGAGATTTGGAAGGAGGGGCAAGCTAAACCCTCGTTATGTGGGGCCCTTTCCTATTCTGAAAAGGATCGGGAAGCTGGCGTACAGGTTGCAGCTTCCGGCTTCTATGAAGGGTATCCACGACGTATTTCATGTGTCTATGCTTCGGAAGTGCTTGCGCGATCCGTCGCATATCGTGGAGGCTACAGAGATCGAGGTACAGCCTACCTTGAGCTATGCGGTGAGGCCAGTACGTATTTTGGAGACTTCCATCAAGATTTTGCGCAACAAAAAAATTCCGCTAGTCAAAGTTTTGTGGCGGAACCACGCGGTGGAAGAGGCTACCTGGGAGCGACAGCAGGATATGATGATTAGTTATCCTGGGTTGTTTGCATGATTTGATTTTGTGGACAAAATCCTGAATAAGGAGGGTAGAATGTAATACCTGGATGTACGGACTTGAATATTTTATTATTATTATATTATTGGATGACATTTTTATGTTTATGTCAAATCAGGTCCGTTTTATGAAAAAAAAGCGTCACTACGATCCTAACAATTAATGGGAATTTTAAGGAAATTGTGGAATTTTTCGGAGATTAAACACTATATTCCGAACAATTAAGCTTTTCGTGATGTAAAAGACGTTCTCGTAAAAAATAGTAAATGAGGTCCGAATTGCGAACGGACAGTTTTATTAAGTCCCAAATAATAAGTTGGACTTATTGGCAAAATATGGAAATTTGGAAAAGTCGAATCGCTAGACGATTAACGAACCGAAGAACGAAATCAATATAAAAACTAAATAAGGGCAATTTGGTAATTTGCAAATTCAATATTATAAATCAATCAAAATTCTTTTATTTCATTTCACTTCTCCTCTTCGAATTCCAGAACCACTTCTCTCTGTTTCTCTTTTTCTCTCGCGAACCCTCACTGCCAGCCGCGCGACTTCTCACGATCCGACTCCGATCCGACCTCCGTTCGTTCCGCTTCCTTCACGTTTCTTCCTCCAATCGACGTTCTCGGTAAGTCTCTATAGTTTTAGAGCGTTAAATTCCGAGTTTCATTGATTTCTAAACGTTTAGATTCGGTTAGGTTTTCGATAAAAACCGAGATTTAGAGCTCGTAATTAATAGGTTTACCGTGACTAGATACATATTGAGCGTATTGGACGTTTTTGGTCGAATCTAATCGATTTAGGAAGAATGTTATATTTTATGAAATTTCGAGATTTTGGATAAACTCGTAAATTACGAATTGAGGTGCCGAGCGAAAAATCGCTCGAATGAATAGCTCGATAAATTGGATTAGAACTTTAAGAAGTTTCCGTAGTTAAGGTTTTGTAAATTTAGACGATCGATAGTTTAAATCAAATTTAACGTCAATATTGCGTGTTGATTAGGTAATCAGAGCTCGTGGACGAAGCTTGGATTGCAGCGTGCACGAGGTAAGTTCTCGTGATCTTCTTTGGCCGATTGGCCTACACCATACGTCGAACGTCGTCTCGAGGATTTTAGTGACGCTCTAGTTTATATTGCTTGGGTTGGGTAGCTAGGATTATTTGTTTTATAGATTAGGTTTTACAGTCTTTGATGGTATATGTTATTGCTTGTTTACAGTATGATATTGAACTGTTCATGCATCACTGGTTTTAAAGAAAAGCATGAAAACGAACTTCCGCACAGAGTTTTAAAGATAACGTAAAGTATTGCATCGGCCGAAAGGCTTATCGTTCATCGGCCGTAAGGCTCAGTGATCATTGGCCGTAAGGCTTATTGTGTATTGGCCGAAAGGCGTATTGTATTGGTCGAAAGGCGTATTGAACATAGTATTGGCCGAAAGGCGTATTGTATTGGCCGAAAGGCGTATTGATATAACTGTGCTGAAAGGCGTATTGATATAACTGTGCCGAAAGGCGTATTGATATAACTGTGCCGAAAGGCGTATTGATATAACTGTGCCGAAAGGCGTATTGATATAACTGTGCCGAAAGGCGTATTGAGCATAGCATTGGCCGAAAGGCGTATTGTATTGGCCGAAAGGCGTATTGAGCATAGCATTGGCCGAAAGGCGTATTGTATTGGCCGAAAGGCGTATTGAGCATTGCATAGTAAGATAAATTAAAGCATGGTTTTATTGAACTCATACGCACAACATGCATCGCATTTACTAGAGCTTACTGAGATTTTTATCTCATAGTGTATTGTATGGTGTAGGTGATCTAGATATCGAGGATCCAGGTGAGGATGAGATTCCTCCTCCTGAGGCATGAGTCCGGTTGATCGAGGATGGCTGCGGTGGTGTGCTGGCGCAGTCGAGGCTTCACTGACCCGTGGGGATAGTATGTACAGAGTTTTGAGGGTCTTTTTGGGGTATTTGGGCTGATAGCTTTATAGACATTATAGGATGTTTAGGTAATGACATTTGTTTTGAAATTCTGGAACTGTTTGGTTGTATAGCGTTTTAAATGATTTTGTAAACTGTATTTGAATGTTTCAGGATTGGTGCGGATATGCTCGAGTTTTTGAGCTATCCACGCCAATTGTTTTTAGGAAGTTTTATCACGTATTGCCTGAGTGGTATGTTTAGCAATGATCGGGAATGAAATCGAAAGAATATTGAAATGTTTAGGGTGCTAGAATGTGAGGGAGAAAGAGGAATTTGCTCTCTGGAATCGGATTCCAGAGAGCTGAAAGTTGAAGTGTTTTGCTCTCTGCTGTGGTAAGAAAAGAGTAGGCAAAATACAGAGGGCAGAGGGAGTGAATCGTTGCACCATTCGCTGCACAACGCAGCGACTGGGCGCTGCACAACGCAGCGCCCGATCGCTGCAATGTGCAGCGATGCAGCGCCTGATCGCTGCACAATGCAGCGATCGCGCGCTGCATTGTGCAGCGCACACGGCGACCGTGCGCTGCAAATGGCAGCGCCCGGTCGCTGCTGCTTTTCGAGGGCAGAATTTCGATTCTGCCCTCCCTCTTTTCAATTTGATTTTTTAAAGTTTTAATTAATGTTTTAAGTTTTAATTATTTATTAAACGTTTTGTTTTAAATGATTTCAAGGTTCAATTTCAATTCCGATTTCGATTCTGGTTTCGATTTCGGTTTAGATTCTGCCTAGAGTTTAGTTAAAATTATTAGGATAAAAAAAAAATAGTACGGAAAATACGGGTACAGTATTAGGGTCGTTACATTTATGGTATCAGAGCCCCCGGGTTTTAAAATCGGTTCTGTAGACTGCTCGACTGCACAGCCACTACGCTGACATTCTTCATCAACTGTAAGTATGCTTATAGTTTTATCTGATTTCTGTTTTCTTAGAGATATTTGCTTTTAAATTTATAGGAGTGATATAAACATGGTGCGTCAAAGAAAGGACCGAGACGACCGAGATGACACGATTGATACACTTAAGGACTTTATCGCCCAGCAGTCTCAGCACATGGAGCGACAGTCTCAGCAGATGGAGAGACAGTCACAGCAGCTGGGCACTATGATTGATCGAGAGGGCGTTAGAGCTCGGGAGACAGCTATTATGGGCAATCGGGGGATGGAGAGATTTCAAAAGCTTCAGCCCCCTGTATTTACCGGACAGTCTACGGATCCCTCTTCAGCTGAGGAGTGGATTCGCACTATGGAGGATATGCTGAGATATGCTAGCATCGAGGACGGAGAGAAAGTTGCCTTGGTGACCTACCACTTGGCCCTGGACGCCCGGTTTTGGTGGGATTCCATCCAGACGTATACAGATGTGTTGGTTATGGGATGGGAGAGATTCAGAGAGTTGTTCTACGATAAATATTTCAGTCATACCGTTCGCGAGGCGAAGATGGCCGAGTTTATGCAGTTGAGACAGACTGCTTCTATTGCCGAGTACGTTAGGAGATTTGAGGCGCTGTCTCGATTTGCACCGCGCCAGGTCGGCGTCAACGAGGACAAGGTACGCCGATTCTTACAGGGACTTAGCCAGGAGTTCCGGATGCGCCTTACGATATCTGGGGTACGGAATGTATCCTACGACGACATTGTGGCTAGAGCTCTGGATATTGAGGCAGTAGATCAGAGTTCTGTCAAGCCGAGGGAGCCAGCTAAGGGCTTCTTCCGAGAGATTCGACCTCAGTCACGAGGTTGGCAGCCGAGAGCACAGCCTCAGCAGCAGCAGAGGGGTGTGAAGAGACCTCTTGAGGGAGGTAATGACCGGGGAAAGGGGAAGCAGGTACAAGTGGCTTCTCAGATACCTATTTGCCCGAAGTGTCAGAGGGAACACATTGGCCAGTGCCGGATGGGCACGAATGTATGTTATTGGTGTGGGGAGCCAGGCCATTTTGCTAGAGACTGCCCGAAACGGGGTCTAGATCAGTCAGGCGGTGATCGGAAGAGAGTTGTGCCCAGGATTTTCGCTTTTATTGAGCCTGACGACGTGGATGATGAGGCTCAGCCTGCTGTGATTGCAGGTACTATTTTACTCATGGGCGCTACGGTATTTACTTTGATGGATACAGGAGCTACACACTCCTTCGTATCGACTGTATGTATGGCTAGATTGGGGTTAGAGTCTGAGCTGTCAGAGTATGAGTATAGTGTGATGCTGCCTTCGGGAGAGCATATGCAGTCAGATCGTATTCTCCAGGGCAATGTCGTCTCAGTGGGGAGTATTACCCTCTATGCTCGCCTGATAGTTATGAGCATAGAGCGATACGATCTTATTTTGGGGATGGACTGGCTAGCACAGCACTTCGCCACCATCGACTGTCGTTCCGGGATTGTGACCTTCCGACCCCCGGACAGAGCCGAGTTTTCATATCAGGCGATGAACCGATTGAGTGGATCGCCTATTTCTTATTCCATGATGGTCAACGAGCAGTTCAAAGGTGCGTGCTCTATTTATTTGGCCTCTGTCTTTGATTGTCAGTTGCTCAGCGGATTGAAGCCGAGCAACATTCCTATTGTCAGAGAGTTCTCTGGGATATTTCTTGATGATCTTCCCGGGTTACCCCCAGACCGGGAGATCGAGTTCACTATTGATGTCTATCCTAACTCTGCGCCGAGGTTCAAGAACCCGTATCGGTTAGCACCAGCTGAGTTGAGAGAGTTGAGGACTCAGCTGGATGAGCTGTTAGAGAAAGGATTTATTCGACCCAGTGTTTCACCCTGGGGTGCGCCCGTTCTGTTTGTTAAGAAGAAAGACGGGACCCTCAGGATGTGTATCGATTATAGGGAGCTGAATAAGCTCACGGTGAAGAATAAGTATCCACTGCCCCGTATTGATGACTTGTTTGATCAGCTACAGGGTGCCCGAGTATTTTCCAGGATCGATCTGCGCTCGGGTTATTATCAGCTGAAAGTCCGGAGAGATGATATTCAGAAGACGGCTTTCCGAACGAGGTATGGGCATTATGAGTTCCTTGTCATGTCTTTTGGACTTACTAATGCCCCTGCAGCGTTCATGGATCTGATGAATCGTGTCTTCAAGGAGTATCTGGACAAGTTCGTGGTGGTTTTCATCGACGATATCCTGATTTACTCTAAGTCTAGAGAAGAGCACGAGGAGCATCTGAGGATTGTTCTGGGGATTTTATGCGAGCACCAGCTATATCCCAAGTTTTCGAAGTGCGAGTTCTGGCTTGACAGAGTTAGCTTCCTTGGCCATATTATATCACAGGACGGAGTTTCTGTGGATCCGAGCAAGATTCAGGTGGTCAGAGATTGGCCACAGCCGAAGAACGTACGAGAGGTGCGTGGATTTCTCGGATTGGCCGGTTATTATCGGAAGTTTATTGAGGGATTCTCGAAGATCGCACTTCCTCTTACACGATTGACTCGGAAGAACGAGAGATTTGTATGGTCGTCTGCTTGTGATGATAGTTTTGTGGAGTTAAAGCAGAGATTGACCACCGCTCCAGTACTGGCACTACCCGTTGATGGTGTCAGATTCAGTGTTTACTGTGATGCTTCTGGAGTGGGACTCGGTTGTGTATTGATGCAGGAGGGGAAAGTTATTTCTTATGCTTCTCGGCAGTTGAGGCCGTATGAGCAGAACTACCCTACACACGACCTTGAGTTAGCAGCTGTGGTCTTCGCACTGAAGATATGGAGACATTATTTATATGGGCAGCAGTGCGAGATATTTTCTGACCACAAGAGCCTGAAGTACTTATTTACGCAAAAGGAGCTGAACATGCGACAGAGACGATGGCTTGAGTTCGTCAAAGATTATGATTTTGACATCAAGTACCATCCGGGGAAGGCGAACAAGGTTGCTGATGCCTTGAGTAGAGTGCCTTCTGCGAGTCAGCCTTTATTAGCAGCGATGTCAGTTACGCTGCGGTCTGAGATTGAGAGATTCGATGTGGAGATAGTGGCAGAGTTGTCCAGTATGCTTGCCAACATTTCTCTCAGGCCGACTATTCTGGATCGTATACGTGAAGCTCAGCAGAATGATACGGAGTGTATGGAGCTTCGATCCAGCATGACATTGGGAGACTCGTCGGATTTTCATCTATCAGAGAATGGTATTCTGAAGTTCAGGCATAGGTGGTACGTACCTAGCGACGAGGATCTGAAGAAGGAGATATTGGCCGAGGCACATTCTTCGGCATATTCTGTGCACCCGGGGAGTACCAAGATGTACCGGGATTTGAAACAACATTTCTGGTGGCCGAACATGAAGAGGGAGGTTGCCATGTACGTTGAGACCTGCCTAGTATGTCAGCAGGTAAAGGCAGAGCACCAGAGACCGGCCGGAACGTTATTGCCACTGCCGATTCCGGAGTGGAAGTGGGAGCAGATCTCCATGGATTTCATTGTGGGACTCCCGAGGACTACGAGAGGCCATGACGGCATTTGGGTTATTGTGGACCGATTGACAAAGTCGGCCCACTTCTTATCTGTGAGGATGGCATCTTCTATGGATCAGCTCGCCGAGCTTTACGTGCAGGAGATTGTCAGACTGCACGGAGTGCCAGTTTCTATTGTCTCAGACAGAGATCCGAGATTCACATCGAAGTTCTGGAAGAGTTTACACAGAGCTATGGGGACTCAGCTTAGTTTCAGCACGGCATTCCATCCTCAGACCGATGGTCAGACAGAAAGGACGAATCAGATACTTGAGGATATGCTCAGAGCTTGTGTGCTGGAGTTTCAGGGCTCGTGGAGCCGATATTTACCCCTGGTTGAGTTCTCGTACAACAACAGCTTCCAGGCTACTATTGGCATGGCTCCATATGAGGCGCTGTATGGTCGAAAGTGTAGATCTCCGTTGTATTGGGACGAGGTTGGCGAGGCCAGCATCGTTGGTCCTGAGATTCTACAGCAGACGGCAGAGAAGATTGCCATTATTCGACAGCGTATAGAGGTAGCTCAGAGCAGACAGAAGAGCTATGCTGACACCAGACGGAGAGAGCTAGAGTTCGAGGAAGGCGATGAGGTTTATTTGAAAGTTTCTCCGTTCAAAGGCGTAGCGAGATTTGGAAGGAGGGGCAAGCTAAACCCTCGTTATGTGGGGCCCTTTCCTATTCTGAAAAGGATCGGGAAGCTGGCGTACAGGTTGCAGCTTCCGGCTTCTATGAAGGGTATCCACGACGTATTTCATGTGTCTATGCTTCGGAAGTGCTTGCGCGATCCGTCGCATATCGTGGAGGCTACAGAGATCGAGGTACAGCCTACCTTGAGCTATGAGGTGAGGCCAGTACGTATTTTGGAGACTTCCATCAAGATTTTGCGCAACAAAGAAATTCCGCTAGTCAAAGTTTTGTGGCGGAACCACGCGGTGGAAGAGGCTACCTGGGAGCGACAGCAGGATATGATGATTAGTTATCCTGGGTTGTTTGCATGATTTGATTTTGTGGACAAAATCCTGAATAAGGAGGGTAGAATGTAATACCTGGATGTACGGACTTGAATATTTTATTATTATTATATTATTGGATGACATTTTTATGTTTATGTCAAATCAGGTCCGTTTTACGAAAAGAAAGCGTCACTACGATCCTAACAATTAATGGGAATTTTAAGGAAATTGTGGAATTTTTCGGAGATTAAACACTATATTCCGAACAATTAAGCTTTTCGTGATGTAAAAGACGTTCTCGTAAAAAATAGTAAATGAGGTCCGAATTGCGAACGGACAGTTTTATTAAGTCCCAAATAATAAGTTGGACTTATTGGCAAAATATGGAAATTTGGAAAAGTCGAATCGCTAGACGATTAACGAACCGAAGAACGAAATCAATATAAAAACTAAATAAGGGCAATTTGGTAATTTGCAAATTCAATATTATAAATCAATCAAAATTCTTTTATTTCATTTCACTTCTCCTCTTCGAATTCCAGAACCACTTCTCTCTGTTTCTCTTTTTCTCTCGCGAACCCTCACTGCCAGCCGCGCGACTTCTCACGATCCGACTCCGATCCGACCTCCGTTCGTTCCGCTTCCTTCACGTTTCTTCCTCCAATCGACGTTCTCGGTAAGTCTCTATAGTTTTAGAGCGTTAAATTCCGAGTTTCATTGATTTCTAAACGTTTAGATTCGGTTAGGTTTTCGATAAAAACCGAGATTTAGAGCTCGTAATTAATAGGTTTACCGTGACTAGATACATATTGAGCGTATTGGACGTTTTTGGTCGAATCTAATCGATTTAGGAAGAATGTTATATTTTATGAAATTTCGAGATTTTGGATAAACTCGTAAATTACGAATTGAGGTGCCGAGCGAAAAATCGCTCGAATGAATAGCTCGATAAATTGGATTAGAACTTTAAGAAGTTTCCGTAGTTAAGGTTTTGTAAATTTAGACGATCGATAGTTTAAATCAAATTTAACGTCAATATTGCGTGTTGATTAGGTAATCAGAGCTCGTGGACGAAGCTTGGATTGCAGCGTGCACGAGGTAAGTTCTCGTGATCTTCTTTGGCCGATTGGCCTACACCATACGTCGAACGTCGTCTCGAGGATTTTAGTGACGCTCTAGTTTATATTGCTTTGGTTGGGTAGCTAGGATTATTTGTTTTATAGATTAGGTTTTACAGTCTTTGATGGTATATGTTATTGCTTGTTTACAGTATGATATTGAACTGTTCATGCATCACTGGTTTTAAAGAAAAGCATGAAAACGAACTTCCGCACAGAGTTTTAAAGATAACGTAAAGTATTGCATCGGCCGAAAGGCTTATCGTTCATCGGCCGTAAGGCTTAGTGATCATTGGCCGTAAGGCTTATTGTGTATTGGCCGAAAGGCGTATTGTATTGGCCGAAAGGCGTATTGAACATAGTATTGGCCGAAAGGCGTATTGTATTGGCCGAAAGGCGTATTGATATAACTGTGCCGAAAGGCGTATTGATATAACTGTGCCGAAAGGCGTATTGATATAACTGTGCCGAAAGGCGTATTGAGCATAGCATTGGCCGAAAGGCGTATTGTATTGGCCGAAAGGTGTATTGAGCATAGCATTGGCCGAAAGGCGTATTGTATTGGCCGAAAGGCGTATTGAGCATAGCATTGGCCGAAAGGCGTATTGTATTGGCCGAAAGGCGTATTGAGCATTGCATAGTAAGATAAATTAAAGCATGGTTTTATTGAACTCATACGCACAACATGCATCGCATTTACTAGAGCTTACTGAGATTTTTATCTCATAGTGTATTGTATGGTGTAGGTGATCTAGATATCGAGGATCCAGGTGAGGATGAGATTCCTCCTCCTGAGGCATGAGTCCGGTTGATCGAGGATGGCTGCGGTGGTGTGCTGGCGCAGTCGAGGCTTCACTGACCCGTGGGGATAGTATGTACAGAGTTTTGAGGGTCTTTTTGGGGTATTTGGGCTGATAGCTTTATAGACATTATAGGATGTTTAGGTAATGACATTTGTTTTGAAATTCTGGAACTGTTTGGTTGTATAGCGTTTTAAATGATTTTGTAAACTGTATTTGAATGTTTCAGGATTGGTGCGGATATGCTCGAGTTTTTGAGCTATCCACGCCAATTGTTTTTAGGAAGTTTTATCACGTATTGCCTGAGTGGTATGTTTAGCAATGATCGGGAATGAAATCGAAAGAATATTGAAATGTTTAGGGTGCTAGAATGTGAGGGAGAAAGAGGAATTTGCTCTCTGGAATCGGATTCCAGAGAGCTGAAAGTTGAAGTGTTTTGCTCTCTGCTGTGGTAAGAAAAGAGTAGGCAAAATACAGAGGGCAGAGGGAGTGAATCGTTGCACCATTCGCTGCACAACGCAGCGACTGGGCGCTGCACAACGCAGCGCCCGATCGCTGCAATGTGCAGCGATGCAGCGCCTGATCGCTGCACAATGCAGCGATCGCGCGCTGCATTGTGCAGCGCACACGGCGACCGTGCGCTGCAAATGGCAGCGCCCGGTCGCTGCTGCTTTTCGAGGGCAGAATTTCGATTCTGCCCTCCCTCTTTTCAATTTGATTTTTTTAAAGTTTTAATTAATGTTTTAAGTTTTAATTATTTATTAAACGTTTTGTTTTAAATGATTTCAAGGTTCAATTTCAATTCCGATTTCGATTCTGGTTTCGATTTCGGTTTAGATTCTGCCTAGAGTTTAGTTAAAATTATTAGGGTAAAAAAAAAAATAGTATGGAAAATACGGGTACAGTATTAGGGTCGTTAACAGCAACTACCAGCAGCTATATATTCACTCTCGGGAGTTGAAAGTGCTACAAAATTTTGTTTCTTAGAATACCATGACACTAGAGATTCTCCTAAGAATTGACATGTGCCACTTGTGCTTTTCCTATCAACTAGGCTTCTAGCATAATCAGAGTCAGAATATCCTACTAATTCGAAGGAGGTACCTTTAGGATACCATAATCCTAGATCATGAGTTCCACTTAAATATTTGAATATTCTCTTGACTGCATTTAAGTGTAATTCCTTAGGGGCTGCTTGAAACCTAGCACAGAGACAGACACTAAAGAGAATATCTGGCCTACTAGCTGTCAGATATAGCAGAGATCTAATCATACCACGATATTTTTTAATATCAACACTTGTTCCATTTTCATCTTTGTCCAATTTAGTAGTGGTACTCATGGGAGTTCTAGAGGACTTAGAGGATTCTAATCCAAATCTTTTCAAGAAGTCTTTGATGTATTTTTCTTGGCAAAAGAAAATACCATCAGATTTTTGGCTAATCTGGAATCTTAAGAAGAATTTTAGCTCCCCCATCATACTCATTTCAAATTCACTTTGCATTAGGGAAGAAAATTCATCACACATAGAGACATTAGTTGACCCAAAAATAATGTCATCGACATAGATTTAAACTAACAGAATATTTTTATCCTTTTGCATGGTAAATAGAGTTGAATCGGTGTTACTCTTTTTGAACTTCATTTCCTCAAGGAAATTCTTCAATCTATCATACTAAGCTCTAGGAGCCTGTTTAAGTCCATAAAGAGCTTTTCTGAGTTTGAAAACATGGTCAGGTTTCTCAAAATCTTCAAATCCTAAAGGGCTGCTCTACATAAACTTCTTCCACGATATAACCATTTAAAAATGCACTCTTTACATCCATTTGAAAGAGTGTGAAGTTTTTATAGCAAGCATATGCTAAGAGCATCCTAATAGACTGTAATCTCGCTACTGGTGGAAAGGTTTCCTCAAAATCTATTCCTTCTTTTTGATTGTAACCTTTAGCAACTAATCTGGCTTTATTTCTAATAACTATTCCACTTTCATCCATCTTGTTCTTAAACACCAATTTTGTTCCTATAATTGGATAATCAACTAGTTTTGGAATAAGTTCCCAAACATTGTTCCTTTCAAATTGGTTTAGCTCTTCCTGCATAGCCACAATCCAGTTTTCATCCTGCTCTGCTTCCTCGAATTTCTTAGGTTCTATTTGGGAAATGAATGCCACATTGGCACAGAGATTCCTAAGAGAGGATCTAGTCTTCACTCCTAAGGAAGGATCACCTAAAACCTCATCTAAAGGATGATTTCTCACATACTTCCAATCTCTAGGCAGAGCAGCTAATTTATCTTTGACAGGAACTATTTCTAGAGAGTTTTCTCATAGAAGGGTATCTGTAGGCTTATCTAAGGTAAGAGAATCCAGATGCTTTTCTAAAGTATCATCCTCATCCACATTGATTGTGGGTTGAGGAGTCTCATCAAAGTTGACGTGTACAGATTCTTCTACAACTAGAGTTCTCCTATAGAACACTCTATAAGCGTTACTGGAGAGAGAATAGCCAAGAAAGATTCCAAGATCAGATTTGGAATCGAATTTACCTAAGTTATCCTTAGTGTTAAGAATGAAGCATTTACTACCGAAGGCTCTAAAATACTTAACAGAAGGAGATTTTCCATTCCAAAGTTCATATGGTATTTTCTCAAGAATAGGTCTTATAGAGACCCGATTAAGCACATAACAGGCTGTAGAGACAGCTTCAGCCCATAAGTATTTTGGAAAAGAATTTTCATTCAGCATGGTTCTAGCAAGCTCTTGGAGGCACCTATTTTTCCTCTCAACAACACCATTTTGTTGAAGAGTTCTAGGGGAGGAGAAATTGTGCTCAATTCCATACTTGAGACACAAGAGTTCAAATTTCTCATTTTCAAATTCTCCACCATGATCACTACGAATAGCAACTATGGTGAGCTCCTTTTCATTTTGCACTCTTTTCCTAAAGCTAGAGAATGTATCAAAAGTTTTATCTTTGGACTTAAGAAAGAATACCCATGTGAACCTAGAGAAGTCATCTACAATGCAAAGACATAAAACTTACCTCCTAAGCTGGCTACATTAGAAGGACCGAAAAGGTCCATGTGAAGAAGTTGAAGAAGCTTAGAAGTAGAGATTGTATTCTTCGATGCAAAGGAACTTTTGATCTGCTTACCCATTTAGCAGGCTTCACAGACCTTATCCTTCTCAAAGGATATCTTGGGGATCCCTTTAACTAAATTATCCTTAGTAATCTTAGCTAAGGTATCCATACCTACATGTCCTAATCTCCTATGCCAAATCCAACCATCATTCGAGGAATTTACAGCAAAACATTTTTCATCATTGCAAACAATATTATCTAAGTCAATGATATAAATATTCTCTTTCCTATAACCTGTGAACAGAATCTTACTATTTGAGACATCATTAATTATGCAGGAATTTGATTTAAAGGTTACCTTATATCCCTTATCACACAACTAACTAATACTAAGCAAATTATGCTTTAATCCTTCTACTAACAGCACATTTTCAATAATAGGATTAAAGCTGTTACCTACATTGCCGATGTCAACAATTTTGCCCTTTTGATTTCCACCAAAAGTAACTATTCCTTTCTTTTTTTTGACCACAACAAATTTTGTTGAGTCTCCCGTCATGTGTCTCGAGCAACCACTATCGAGATACCATTGATTTTTTCCAGGAGAACAGTCAACCTGTAAAACAGTAATCAATTGGTCTTCTTAGGTACCCAAATCTTTTGGGTTCTAGTGTTAGGTCTGGTTCCCTTAGGAACCCATTGAAGTTTACCACTTGATTTCTTACTAAATTTCAAGGGACATTCATATGATTTATGCCCTACTTCATTGCAAGCATGACAAGTAGAAGATTTAATAAAGAAATTCTTATATACTTTCTTTTTGCTGAATCTATCATATCCTAAGCCAGCTTTATCAAATGTAATTCTCTGGCTTCCTAACAACATGTTCAAATTTTTACTGCCATTAGTAAATTTCAGGACAATGTTATTCAGGTTTTCATTTCTACACTTAAGGTCCACTATCTCCTTTTCATGCAGATTACATTTCTTAGCATGCTCATTGACTAAGTTTGCATTTTCTTTCTTCACAAAATTATATTTAGCTTTGAGCATACTATACTGTTTAACTAAGTCATTGAAGGCATCTATTAGATCACCCTCATCATTATCACTGTCACAAGAAGAATGACTTACCTCATCTTCGTGTGCCATGAAGCACAGATTGACAACTTCCTCATCTTCTGAGGAAGTATCACTTTCACTGTCGTCCCAAGTGGCCTTCATTGCTCTCTTTTTGAATTTCTTGGGGCCTTTCTTAGCCTGTGGACAATCAGCCTTGATATGTCCTGGCTTCCCGCACTTGAAGCAGGTAATTTCCTTATCCTTTTGAGGCTTTTCTTCTCTAGAGAATTTCCTCCCATGCGTCCTTTTTCTCTGGAGGAACTTGCTGAATCTTCTGGTGATGAGTGCTATATCCTCATCATCATCTTCCTCCTCTGATTCTTCCTGCTTGCTTGAGGAAGCTTTGAGGGCAATGTCCTTCTTTTTACTGATCTCTTTCTCTTTAAGATCTTCTTTGTCATTGACTCTCATGGTTATCTCATGAGTCATCAGAGAGCCAATGAGCTCTTCAAGCTTAAGCACTTTGAGATCCCTATCCTCTTATATGGCTGTCACTTTTGGTTGCCATGCTCTCGGTAGGCATCTCAGAATCTTCCTTACCTATTCTTCACCTGAGTACATCTTACCAAGAGCTTTTAAGCCATTAGTAATGTTAGTAAAACGAGTAAACATAGAACTAATTGATTCATCCTTTGACATGGTAAACAGTTCATACTCGTGAACTATCATACTCATTTTGCTTTCTTTCACTTGATTTGTTCCCTCGTGTGTGACTTCCAAGTAAGTGCCATATCTCTTGTGCACTATCACACCCTTGAACTCTATTAAATTCATCACGGTTCAGTGCACAGTATAGGGTGTTTATAGCTTTGGCATTCAGACTAAGATTTCTCTTATCAGACTCTGTTAATTCATGATGGTCCTTAGGAATAACGATTCCATTCTCAGTTTTCATGGCTTTGAATGAGCCATTTTCTATAGTGTTCCATATGTCATAGTCTATAGCCTGAACATAAATTCTCATCATAGACTTCCAATAGACATAATCATTATCATTAAAGAATGGAGGTCTAGTAGTAGATTTACCTTCTACCTGTGTTGTGTTGGTGTTGAAAGCCATTTCAAATATCACAATATTTTCTAGATAACAACTTAGACAATATTTAACCTTGCTCTGATACCAATTGTAGGATCGTAATTGTCTAAGAGGGAGGTGAATTATACTTTTTAAACTTAATTAGTGATCTAATCGTTTTCTCTCTTGTATTCAACTGATAAGTTAACAGTGAGCAATCAAGTAATAAAAGTAACGAGAGAGAGAGAAAAGCAACACTAAGAGTTTTTACGTGGTTCAGCCAAAACCTGCCTACGTCCACACTTCAAGGTTTTCCCCTTGAAGATCCTTCACTTCTCCTCAAACGAGAATACCAAATCGAGATTCACGGGCGTCGATCTACAGCCTTACAATCCTAGATTGTTCTTCACGGGCGACAATCCACTGCCTTTACACTTTTACAGTAGAGATAAAAGTTTACAGCACAGACTACAGTCTCTCACACAGATGAATCTCAAGTTCTGAAAGATAGAGAGATGTAGAATAATAGAGAGTATTCGAAGTAAATTGCTCGTTAGGGTTTGAAGATTAATTTCTGCAAAAGTTGTTCTCCCGAGCTTCTTTCTTCTATTTATACTCTGTTTTAAATCGGCTTCAGATCTGGAATGCTTCTCATCTGAAAATAGAAATATAGCCGTTGGAGAAACATCCGTACTTAGTTGGCTAGCCGTTGCGTTCTGAAGTCGCTTTCGTTCGTCGGCCATTAATGGTCTGGAGTTAAGGCTCTGGATGACAAACACTGTTGCTTCGCGGTTTATTCAAATTTCTGGCGGTGGATACTATCCACTGGATGACTTTGCCTTTGGAGACTAGCGGTGTATGTTGAATTTGAAAATCTAACGGTGGATGTCTTCAGAAGTTATTGTGCACCGGATGACTTCGCCTTTGAAAAACTAGCGGTGGATGTTGTCTTTGAGAATCCATCGGTGGATGTTGAACTTTGTAAGACCTTGTCGTTTAGCTATCGGTGGATGTAAACTTTGGGAGACCTTGTCGTTTAGCTATCGATGGATGTAAACTTTGCGAGACCTTGTCGTTTAGCTATCGATGGATGTTTTCGGAAGACCTTGCCATCGACAGATGTATACTTTGTCGTTTAGCTAGCGGTGGATGTAAACTTTGAATGCCAGCGGTGGATGTACACTATTTTATCATTTTCTGCTAGCGGTGGATGTAGCCTTAGAATGCCAGCGGTGGATGTGGATTTTGTCGTTTAGCTGGCGGTGGAGGTGGCCTTTGAATGCCAGCGGTGGATGTGGCCTTTTTATCATTTTCTGTTATGTTTTGCTATCACACCCTGAACACTTAACATAATTGTTAAACAACTAAAATATCCTTTTCAAAGGGCATTTGTAATACCCGGTCCTGTTAAACCGTTTCTCTATTCTTTTTTTAAAAAACTAATGACAATATTAAATGTAGGGTTAGTGGATGACTAGGCAAGGGTATAAGGGTAATTAGAAATCTAAAGGTGGATAACGTATTTAAGGAAACTATTATTGAAGTAGCCGCCACTGTTTTATTCCATTTCCTCCCCATTCTCAGCTCCTCAGCCTAGCAGAGCACGATAGGAGACCCCCTTCGACTTTCTCCAGCGACTTCTTCCGAACTTGGTGAGTTTTGCCTCTATTTCTAGCTACATTGTATCTATTGTTGGTGGGAGGGATGATATGGAGGTTTTGGAGAATACAGTAAGTGAGGGTTAGTTCGGTTTAAGTCGAAATCGAGAATGCACAATGACTAGAGTTTCCCTTAGATTTATAGTGGTCTAGAATGAAGATTAGAGGGAATTTAATATATGCTCTGTCTACGGTTTTAGGTTGAGCAATACCCGAAGTGGTTAGCTACCCAGACAATTCCAGGAGATCCAAGTAAGTAATGTTTGTTTGTGCCTTCGGGCCTACATCACAAAACGCTAGGTTTGTATTTACTTGGATGTGTTTGTATGTCATGCATCATGTTTTCAAAATGTATACGAAAATGAATTTGAATACATATTGGTATGGAGAGGATTGAATGTGATGAAACAGCAAGGTGAAACAGATTTACTGTTAAGGGAATTAATCCGCCCCTTAATGAGACAGTGGATATATATACTTTGGAAGAGCTGATCCAACTTCCAATTTCACAGGGGGATCTGAACATGTGAATCAGATTTACTATTAAGGGAATTAATCCGCCCCTTAATGAGTCAGTGGATATATATACTTTGGGAGAGTTGATCCAACTCCCAATTTCACAGGGGGATCTGTATCAGAAATGATGAATGAACAACTGAGATGAGAAAGTAGAAACTGCATGTTTAGGAGTTTATGTTTCAGTAATTCATATCATTTCTGCATTACTTACTTAGCATTAGGCTAATAGATGAGTTTTGTGATGTAGGTGAAGAAGTGACAGCAGGTGTGTTTACTGAGTTCACTGAGGACTAGTCGGGTTGGAGGAGTACACTTATTCAATGTTCTGGCAGCTGACGGAGCGGTTTAACTGATGTCTGTCAGTGTGGAGGACTAGTAGTCAAGGATTCAGTCTGAGTATGTTGAGTTCTCATGACAGTAGGAATTTTAGCATTTTGAATACGTTTTGAAATTTACTGATTTTAGCAGTCTGTTGAGTTTTAAATGTTGGTTTTTATCGGATTTGATTAATGCTATGGCTTGAGTCGTTCCTGAATGGTCTTTGGGAAGTAAGTAAATTCTTTTCTGTGGATAGTGTTGTGTTTCTTTTCTACCGGATGATGTCGAGTGTTTTGTTTGTCGGATGATATAGGTGTTTTGTTTGTCGTCTAGTGCCCGGATGAGAGGGATCATCCGGCTGACGTCACCGGTAGATGTAGGGTAAAGTCGATCGGATGAGAGAGATCATCCAGCTGACGTCACCGGTAGATGAAGGATACATTTTGTCGCTTAGTGACCGGATGACAAATTTTATGTTTTGTCGTTTAGTGACCGGATGACAAATTTTATGTTTTGTCGTTTAGTGACCGGATGACAAAATTTATGTTTTGTTGTTTAGTGACCGGATGACAAATTTTATGTTTTGTCGTTTAGTGACCGGATGACAAAATTTATGTTTTGTCGTTTAGTGACCGGATGACAAATTTTATGTTTTGTCGTTTAGTGACCGGATTACATAATTTATGTTTTGACGTTTCGTGACCGGATGACAAATCTTGTGCTTTGTCGTTTAGTCACCGGTGGATGTCTTCGAGTAGCCTTTCCCTTTTGTTGACTTTGTTCGGCGGTCGATGGAATTGACTTTTGAAATCTTTAAATTATTTTACGAGTTAAACCTTTGCTTCTCAACCGATTGATTCTTAATATTGCCAACGATTATTTTAACATAGCTTTGTTTAATTTTACTTTTGTTAAAACGATTTCCGCTGCAAGTTTTCATGTTTTGTCAAATATCAAATTCTGAAATTTTCAACGAAGTTTTAAATTTGGCCCAAGTGTTTCTTAGTAATATTCGGGGTTTTGAGTAACAAACCGGGTTCAGGGAATCGGGGTGTTACAGCATTTCCACTGAAGATTTAGGTACATATATATGGAGGACAATATTTAACTTATTAATCAATTTATTAATCTCATATAATTAACTTAATCAAATGACACACAATTGAAAACACATCATCAAAAACATCGTTAGACTTAAATATAAGTTAAGTCAACATATGTGTGAAGTTTTTTTTATCTATCAGTCACAAAATACAAAAAAAATTTCACACAACTTACGTGTCATTATTCTCTCTCTCTCCTCTTATGTTTTTTTCTAAATTTCTTTAGCCATTTTTAAATTTAACTAACTCTTCCACATGAATCTTCATCTTCTTTATCAACCAATCTATATATTTTGATCTTAAAATATAATATATATTAATCTATTTTACATGATGATTTTTGTTGTTTAGTAAAAAAAAATTCTTTGTTTTTTATTGAATAATATAATATGTCTACATTATTTTGGGTTTTTCATCCTCGTAATTTTCGTTTTTATATTATTTTTGTGACTTTTTTATCTTCAAGTGATCTCATTTTTTCGTTTTTTCAGTATTATTATAGTTTGTGACTATAAATTTTTTTTTTTGTCTATTTATTATTAATTGGTAGTGTTTAGATTTGTGGAGTAAGTCAACCAATATTGAATTTTTTATGACGTATTTTTTATTCATTGTATTTTTTATTTGAAATTCTTTTAACAATTTCTATCTAAATCCTAAAAATATGGACAATTTATTTTAGGGTTTAAAATAAAAAAAAAACTTTTATTTATAATGTCATATTTGCATAACATATCAAATTTTGTTCTACGTGAACTTGTTAGTATCTTGTCATGGAATTTTGGAATGAAGATCGCTAGAAGAAGTTTGAGTAGGATTTGCGGAAACACTCAATTAATCATTGCATGAATGTCTACTTTAGAGGTTTGGAGTCGTTGGGCATCAAAGAGATGTTTGACAGTATTAGCCTACGAGGGGTCCATGCATTGAGTGACGATACTGAAGGATCGGAATTGTCTAAGAGGGGGGTGAATTAGACTTTTAAAAATTAATCTAATAATCAATTAGTGTTACTCTCTTAATTAGTTTAATAGCAAATAAGGTAATACCAAAAATAAAGAGAGAGTAAGAGAGATTCAACACCAGTACTTTTTACGTGGTTCGGCCAAACTGCCTACGTCCATGCTCCAAGGCTCACCCCTTGAAGATCCTTACCCTTCTCCTCACGAGAAATAACAGATCGGGATTCCGGGCTCCGATCAACTGCCTTTACAGATTTGGATTGAACTTCACGGGCGTCAATCCACTGCCGTTACAAGTTTGAGTTTGTAAAATATTAAGCTCAGACTACAATCTCACAAAAATGAATCTCAAGTTAGGATTGAGAGATGTAGAGAAGAATACAGAGTGTGAAAAAATAACTTTCGCAGTTAGGGCTCAGAATTCAAATTGGCAAAAGTTGGGACTTCGTGCTCTAAGCTCGGCTTATATACTCTGTCTTCAAAAATGCTTGGCTTAAATGCTCCTTATCCAATAATAGAAGTTTAGTTACCGTTGGAGCAGCTTCCGTACAAGTTCAGGTAGCCGTTGCCGTTTGTAGTTGCAAATCGTCGTCGCCATTAATGTTTTGGAGTTATGGCTGAAAACGACGTCACTATAGCTTCGCGGCTAATTTGAATTCTGGCGGAAGTTCACCGGCAGATGCAACTTATGAGCAGAGACACGTAATCGGTGGATGCAGCTTGAAATGCCATCGGCAGATGTATCCTAAAGATCCATCGGCAGGTGTATACTTGAATTCCATCGGCAGAAGCATCTTCAACTTTTATCGGCAGAAGCAGCTTTAAACTTTTATCGGCAGAAGCATCTTAAACTTTTATCGGTAGAAGCACCTTTAAACTCCATCGGCAGGAGCATTGTCAAACGTGATCGGTCTCCTTTTGTCGTTTAGTCAATCGGCAGGAGCTGCTTCAAACATCATCGGCAGATGTGTCTTCAACTATCATCGGCAGATGTGTTTTCAAATATCATCGGCAGATGTGGCTTCAAACACCATCGGCAGATGAAACAGATAGGCGCTTGACACATCATCGGCAGATATCTTCATGACGCTATTGGCAGATGACTTCAAAACGCTATCGGCAGAAGAAACATATAAGCACTGACCACGTCATGAACCGGCATCGGCAGGAGTAGCTTCAACAGCTATCGGCAGATGCATCATTTCTTTGTCATGTAGCGATCGGTATATGCAAGCCTGTTTTGCTATTTACTTCTGTATACTCAAACCGATTTATTAGACAACTAAAATACCCTTTTCAGGGGTATTTCCAAATAAACTCATATTCATTATTCTCTTTAAATACACATAATCAAATTGTACACTAATTATACAAATACATAATCAAAAACAAATTATGACTTAAACAATCTATAAGTCAACAATCTCCCCCTTTTTGATTATGACAATATAAATTTGATTAACTTTGATACTCCCCCATAATTCTAGCCGCTCCCCCATAGTATATGCATTTTATTCAATTAACCATTCAGAGAAAATCCAAAATCACAGAGTATATCCAAAGAATGATATATCCAAAGAATATTAGCTAATCAGACTCAATCAAATATAGTATTCTCCCCCATTGACATTATAAAAAAAAAACAATGCATTCAACATCAGAGTATGTTTAGGAAAAAAATAGTCATTAAAAAGAAACAACTAAACAAAAAAAATGTATATAACTAAAAATCACTATTTGAAGAGATCTAAATGACGATTCCAAAAAGCTCTCTGAATATAAGAGGGCACGTCACGGTGGGAATTGAAAGATGCATCCACCAGAGCTTGAAGAAATGCAAGATCTCGAGGGAGAGGTGATTGATAGACCACCATTGCCAAACAAGGAGCAGGAGGTGGAGAAGGCTCTCGGGACACTTCCACGTCCAAGCAAGGAGGAGACTCGATAGAAGGACCAGAACACACGTCCATACATGGTGGAGGAGAAGCTTCCAATGGACATGCTGGAGGAGAGGAAGATGCAGGAGCAGAGGAAGATGTAGGAAGTGTGAACTTGAGCTCAGCCTCATGAATATCTAGGGGCATGAAGCGCACATCTTCAATAACAGCAGGCCTGGAGAGGGGAAGAAACAAATCTTCATAGCAAGCCTCGGGAACATTGAGACCAGAACTTGATGGTTCGGGTTCAGGGTCAGGTTCAGGTGTCAAAGCGGCAATGGAAGATTGGAGTTTCTCAAGTTCCCTGACAACCATTCGCCTATCACCATCAACTTTTGTAGACAGCAGGCCAAGACCTGTATCCAAAGCAATGCCCATGTCCTGATGATTCTTATCAATTTTACTTTGGAGGGTACTGAGGGCAGTGCCAAGGTTGGTAATAGAGGCTTGCATCTCATTATACTGAGCCTCAGTGAAGGAAAATCTCCTGTGATATGTCAGGGGAGTTGCAGGAGTATTGGAGAGAAGGGGTTGGACTTGCAGAGCGATTGGAGCAGGGTGAACTGGTGATGGAGGGAGCACCTCTTGCTGATCGGGAGATGGAGGAGCTGAAGGTTCATGGATTGGAGATGTAGGAGCTGAAGGTTCATGGTTTGGAGATGGAGAAGCTGAAGATGGTAAGGGAAGTGTAAGTGGAGAGGGAGGTGGAGGAACTGGAGATGGTAGAGCTGGAGGACCATGAGTGAGTATTGAGGAAATTGCTCGCATCACCGGAGAGATGGAAGGAAAAAAAGGCTTAGAAGGTAATATGAGAGAAGGTGGAGGTGAAGGAGGCTGTTCAGGAATAGGAAGAGGTACAGATGAGAGAGCAGAGGTGGCTTCTGAGATAGGTGCTATGGAGGAAGGAGCAATCCTGCGCCTACGCACTAGAGGAGAAGGTGGGGGGCTTGAGTCCTGAGATTGAGAAATACCACGGTCTGGACATACTGTTTCATCTCCCCCTTCAGCAGTAGATTCATCTGGCAGGATAAGTTTCCTTTTTCCACGCCTGACAGGTGCTGCCAAAGGAACCTTTTTCTTAGCCTTATCCACAGCAGGTTTTCCTTTTACGATACTTTTGAAACCCATCCTGTTGAGAGTGGAAGAGGAATAAAAATTGGAGGGTAGAAGTCTCACAGGCTCCTCCTCCTCAGGAAGGACAACTTCAAGACGAGCAAATAACCGCATGAGAAGCAGATTATATGGTAGAGAAGTAGCCCTGGAGGATATAGCAAGAATCATCCTTCGAACAACTATATATCCAATGTTGAAGGGTGTCTTGAAATAGATTGCATACAGAACAAACAGTTCCATTGCGCTCACCTCGTCATAATGTCCACCCTTGGGAACAATATTGAAATCAATCATATGACGAAAAACTCTGGCTCTAGGGGTCAGATGTTTGCCCTTTAACTGATCAGGGGATGAATTGGGGTCCACAGCAATTTCCCTTAGAAACTGTAGTCCTTCAGGCGTTCCAAAGAAGGGTAGCTCAGGGCCTGTCACATACTTGTAAGGGCAGTTATCCAAATGAGGAGCCCCCAGATTGGCATTTATGGATTTAGGAGTAATTTCTATGTGGGTGTTGTATACGTAGCTCTTAATGGAAGGATAATCAGAGGTAAAGCTAAGGTTTGCATAAAACATCCTAATCGCTTCCGGGTAGTAGAATGATTCGGTCTCAAAGAGACCTATTAGCCCGAGATCCGTCAAGGGTTCAATAAAGTCCATTCCGGCTAACTCTTCAAAAGAAATACCCTTACTAGGAATTAACGATTTGAACCGATAGTCATTGTGGTACTTTACCTCAGCAGCTTGAGTAAGAAAGTAGAAGGTTGGCCACTCCGTTCCACGAGGAATCTCTCGGGAAGGACGATCAGAAACTTTGGCCTGCTTCTTGGTCGGTTTGGGAACGATGCGAGATGATTGACCTTGAAGTTCCATTTCTAGAAGAGGATTCGACAGAGAAGGTTTGGTAGGGCAGGGGTTTATAGAAAGAGCGCGAAAAGTAAAGTGTCTGGGCGAAGAAGAATGAATTTAAAAGAAGTAGCTCATCGCCAGACGAAGAAGACATACGTGTCGGCAGATTGGGGAATACATCTTCCGATGGATTACACGTGTCGGCAGATTGAGCAGTACAGCTTCCGATGGGATAGAAAACACTGCATCTGCCGATAGAGATGTAACTACCGATGACTAGAGAAATACACAGTATCTACCGGTGCTTCACAACACAGAAACACTCAATTACATAGGATCTAATAACAGAGGAATACCCTTAGTTTTTCTCAACCCGAATGAGTCCTAGCCTGATTCTAATATTATTGAAGGTCTTCTCATCCAAAGGCTTGGTAAATATGTCTGCAAGTTGATCTACGGAATTGACAAACTCTAGAGTGATATCTCCTCTTTGAACATGATCTCTAATGAAATGATACCTAACATCTATATGTTTGGTTCTAGAGTGCTGAATAGGATTTTTAGAAATGTTGATGGCACTGGTGTTATCACACCGAATAGGAATCCTATCATAAAACAGATTATAGTCTTCTAGTGTTTGTTTCATCCATAACATTTGTGCACAACAACTGCCTGCAGCAATATATTCACTTTCTGCAGTTGAGAGTGCAACAGAATTCTGTTTCTTAGAATACCAAGACACTAGGGATTCTCCTAAGAATTGACAAGTGCCACTGGTGCTCTTCCTATCAACTAGACTACCAGCATAGTCAGAATCTGAATATCCTATCAGATCAAAGGAAGTTCCCTTAGGATACCATAAACCTAAGTCAGGTGTCCCACTTAAATATTTAAAAATCCTTTTGACAGCAGTTAAGTGAGATTCCTTAGGAGCAGCCTGGAATCTAGCACATAGACAAACACTAAAGAGTATATCTGGCCTGCTTGCAGTCAGATATAACAAGGAACCAATCATACCACGATATTTCTTGATATCCACATTTATACCATTTTCATCCTTGTCCAATTTAGTAGTGGTACTCATGGGAGTTTTAGAGGATTTGACAGTTTCTAATCCGAATTTCTTAAGGAGTTCCTTAATGTACTTTTCTTGACAGAAGAAAATTCCATTAGGAGACTGATTAATCTGGAATCCTAAGAAGAACTTTAACTCCCCCATCATACTCATTTCAAATTCACTTTGCATGAGGGAAGAAAACTCATTACACATGTTGACATTTGTTGATCCAAAAATAATGTCATCGACATAAATTTGAACAAGCAAAATGTCTGCATCCTTTTGCATGGTAAATAGAGTTGAATCAGAATTACCCTTTTTGAAATTTCTTTCTTCAAGGAAATTCTTCAATCTATCATACCAAGCTCTAGGAGCCTGCTTAAGACCATAGAGAGCTTTCCTAAGTTTAAATACATGATCAGGTTTATCAAAGGATTCAAATCCTAAGGGCTGCTCTACATAAACTTCTTCCAAGATATATCCATTTAAAAAGGCACTCTTTACATCCATTTGAAAGAGTGTGAAGTTCATGTAGCAGGCAAAAGCTAAAAGCATTCTAATAGATTCTAAACGAGCTACAGGGGCAAAAGATTCTTCAAAATCAATACCCTCTTCCTGAGAGTATCCCTTAGCTACTAGTCTAGCCTTATTTCTGACAACAATCCAATTCTCATCCAATTTATTCTTAAAGACCTACTTAGTTCCAATAATGGGATAATCCTTTGGCCGTGGAATAAGTTCCCATACTTTGCTCCTTTCAAATTGATTTAGCTCCTCTTGCATAGCTAGAATCCAATTTTCATCATTCTCGGCCTCCTCAAATTTCTTAGGCTCTATTTGAGAGATAAATGCCACATTGGCACAGAGATTTCTAAGAGAGGCTCTAGTCTTAACCCCTAAAGAAGGATCACCTAAGACTTCATCTAATGGATGGTCTTTGATGAATTTCCAATCTCTAGGAAGAGCAGGATTTTCATCCTTGACAGAAACTATATCATGAGGAATAGGAGAAGGTTCTAAAGATTTTTCTACTTGAATGAGATCTGTAGGCTTTTCTAAGGAGAGGGAATCCAGTTGTTTTTCCAAGGGATTATCCTCAACCACATTGATTAATGGGTGAGGAGTCTCATCAAAATTGACATGAACAGATTCCTCTACAACAAGAGTTCTTCTATTGAAAACTCTGTATGCTTTACTGGTCAAAGAATATCCTAGAAAAATTCCAAGATCGGATTTGGAATCGAATTTTCCTAAGTTATCCTTAGTATTAAGAATGAAACATTTGCAACCGAAAGCTCTAAAATACTTAACAGTAGGAGTCTTGCCATTCCAAAGTTCATAGGGAGTTTTCTCTAGAATAGGTCTTATGGAGACCCGATTAAGCACATAACAGGCTGTTGCTACAGCTTCAGCCCAGAAATACTTTGGAAGGGTGTTTTCATTTAGCATAGTCCTAGCAAGCTCTTGAAGGGACCTATTCTTCCTCTGAACAACACCATTTTGCTGAGTGGTCCTAGGAGAAGAGAAATTGTGCTCAATTCCATATTTGAGACACAAGAGTTCAAATTTCTCATTTTCAAACTCTCCACCATGATCACTACGAATAGCAACAATGGTGAGCTCCTTTTCATTTTGTACTCTTTTCCTAAAGCTAGAGAAAGTATCAAAAGTCTCATCCTTAGACTTCAGAAAATAAACCCAAGTAAATCTAGAGAAATCATCTACAATAACAAAGGCATAGAATTTGCCGCCTAGGCTTGCTATATTGGAAGGACCGAAGAGGTCCATGTGAAGAAGTTGGAGAGGCTTAGAAGTGGAGATTGCATTCTTTGATGCAAAAGAGCTTTTGATCTGCTTGCCCATTTGACAAGCTTCACAGACTTTATCCTTCTCGAAGGATATCTTAGGGATTCCTCTAACTAAATTCTCCTTAGTAATCTTAGCTAAGGTATCCATCCCTACGTGTCCTAATCTTCTATGCCAAGACCAACAATCATTAAGAGAATTAAAAACAAAACATTTCTCATCAACATGCTCAAAAACATTCAGATCAACAATATAGACATTTTCTTTTCTAAATCCTTTAAACAAAATATGATTAGTTGAAATGTCTTTGATCACACAAGTATTTGATTTGAAAGTTACTTTATAGCCCTTGTCACACAACTGACTTATGCTAAGCAGGTTATGTTTTAATCCTTCTACAAGTAAAACATTTTCAATAGTAGGATGAGAAGGATTACCTATATTGCCGATGCCAACGATTTTGCCCTTTTGGTTTGCACAAAAAGTGACACTACCTTTCTTCTTGTTGACAACAGCAAACTTGGTTGAGTCTCCCGTCATATGCCTTGAGCAACCACTGTCAAGGTACCACAGATTTGTTCCGGGAAAGCAGTCAACCTGCAAAACAGAAATCAGGTTGTCTTCTTAGGTACCCAAATCTTTTGGGTCCTAGTGTTAGGTCTGGTTCCCTTAGGAACCCATTGAAATTTACCAGTTGATTTCATATATAGTTTGCTTTTAGCGGACATACAAAAGATTTATGTCCAGCTTCATTACATGCATGACAGACAGAGGGTTTAACAAAGAAGTTTTTAAAGGCTTTCCTTTTATTAGACTTGTCATACCCTAATCCGGTCTTGTCAAAATTTGCTCTCTGACCTGCTATTACCATCTTAAATAATTTTTCACCCTTAGTGAAGTTCAGAATAATATTATTCAAATCTTCATTTTTGCTTTTAAGATCATCAATCTCTTTGACATGCAAATTAGTTTTCTCGGCATGTATTTCTACCATGTTTGCGTTTTCCTTTTTCAAAGTATTGTATTTAGTTTTTAATATGCCAAACTGTTTAACTAAATCATTGAAAACATCAATTAGATTGTCTTCATCGTCATCAATATCACTGTCACTAATAATACTAGAGGAAGAAGAACTAACCTTGTCCTCGTGTGCCATAAAGCACAGGTTTGCTACTTCCTCATCCTCTGATGAAGAGGTATCTTCTTCACTATCGTCCCAAGTGGCCTTCATTGCTCTTTTCTTGAATTTCTTGGGACCCTTCTTTGCTTGTGGACAATCTGCCTTCATATGTCCAGGCTTTCCACACCCAAAACACGTGATCTCCTTGTCCTTTTGAGACCTTTCACCATTTGGAAACCTTTTTCCCTGCATCCTCTTTCGTTGCAGGAATTTGCTGAATCTCCTGGTAATGAGGGCAATGTCCTCATCTTCTTCTTCTTCCTCAGATTCATCAGGCTTGCTCGATGAGGCCTTGAGAGCTATGTCCTTTCTCTTGGAGATCTCTTTTTCTTTGAGATCCTCCTTGTCATTGGCCCTCATGGTTATCTCATGAGTCATTAGAGAACCAATGAGTTCCTCAAGCTTGAGAACCTTGAGATCCCGTGCCTCTTGTATTGCCGTCACCTTTGGTTGCCAAGCTCTTGGTAAACATCTCAAAATTTTCCTAATAAACTCTTCACCTGAATACATCTTACCAAGTACTTTTAACCCATTAGTAATGTTAGTGAAACGAGTAAACATTGAAGAAATAGACTCATCCTTTTCCATGGTAAACAATTCATATTCGTGAACTAACATGCTCAATTTACTCTCCTTTACTTGGTTAGTTCCCTCATGTGTGATTTCTAATAAGTACCAAATTTCTTGAGCACTTTCACACCCTTGCACTCTATTGAATTCATCTCTATTTAGAGCACAGTACAAGGTGTTTACTGCCTTAGCATTAAGGCTCAGATTTCTCTTATCGGACTCTGTTAACTCAGAAGAGTCCTTAGGGATACTTTTCCCATCAACAGTTTTCATGGCCTTAAAAGGACCATTCTCTATAATACACCACGTTTCATAGTCTATGGCTTGAATGAATATTTTCATTCTAGCCTTCCAATAGACATAATCACTACCATCAAAGAATGGAGGTCTATTGGTTGCTTGACCTTCTATTTGTGATGTGTTAGTGTTGAATGCCATTGTAATAGCAGAATATAACGCAGAGCGTTTAACTACAGCTTAGACAAAGATAACCTCGCTCTGATACCAATTGAAGGATCGGAATTGTCTAAGAGGGGGGTGAATTAGACTTTTAAAAATTAATCTAATAATCAATTAGTGTTACTCTCTTAATTAGTTTAATAGCAAATAAGGTAATATCAAAAATAAAGAGAGAGTAAGAGAGATTCAACACCAGTACTTTTTACGTGGTTCGGCCAAACTGCCTACGTCCACGCTCCAAGGCTCACCCCTTGAAGATCCTTACCCTTCTCCTCACGAGAAATAACAGATCGGGATTCCGGGCTCCGATCAACTGCCTTTACAGATTTGGATTGAACTTCACGGGCGTCAATCCACTGCCGTTACAAGTTTGAGTTTGTAAAATATTAAGCTCAGACTACAATCTCACAAAAATGAATCTCAAGTTAGGATTGAGAGATGTAGAGAAGAATACAGAGTGTGAAAAAATAACTTTCGCAGTTAGGGCTCAGAATTCAAATTGGCAAAAGTTGGGACTTCGTGCTCTAAGCTCGGCTTATATACTCTGTCTTCAAAAATGCTTGGCTTAAATGCTCCTTATCCAATAATAGAAGTTTAGTTACCGTTGGAGCAGCTTCCGTACAAGTTCAGGTAGCCGTTGCCGTTTGTAGTTGCAAATCGTCGTCGCCATTAATGTTCTGGAGTTATGGCTGAAAACGACGTCACTGTAGCTTCGCGGCTAATTTGAATTCTGGCGGAAGTTCACCGGCAGATGTAACTTATGAGCAGAGACACGTAATCGGTGGATGCAGCTTGAAATGCCATCGGCAGATGTATCCTAAAGATCCATCGGCAGGTGTATACTTGGCAGAAGCATCTTCAACTTTTATCGGCAGAAGCAGCTTTAAACTTTTATCGGCAGAAGCATCTTAAACTTTTATCGGCAGAAGCACCTTTAAACTCCATCGGCAGGAGCATTGTCAAACGTGATCAGTAGGTGCAAGCTTTAGTCAGCATCTCCTTTTGTCGTTTAGTCAATCGGCAGGAGCTGCTTCAAACATCATCGGCAGATGTGTCTTCAACTATCATCGGCAGATGTGTTTTCAAATATCATCGGCAGATGTGGCTTCAAACACCATCGGCAGATGAAACAGATAGGAGCTTGACACATCATCGGCAGATATCTTCATGACGCTATTGGCAAATGACTTCAAAACGCTATCGGCAGAAGAAACATATAAGCACTGACCACGTCATGAACCGGCATCGGCAGGAGTAGCTTCAACAGCTATCGGCAGATGCATCATTTCTTTGTCGTGTAGCGATCGGTATATGCAAGCCTGTTTTGCTATTTACTTCTGTATACTCAAACCGATTTATTAGACAACTAAAATACCCTTTTCAGGGGTATTTCCAAATAAACTCATATTCATTATTCTCTTTAAATACACATAATCAAATTGTACACTAATTATACAAATACATAATCAAAAACAAATTATGACTTAAACAATCTATAAGTCAACAGATACCTGCGAGAGAATAGTTCGCTTGTTCTACGCGAACTTGACAGCGTTCAGGAGAAATTGAGTTTTGACTGATTTAAGGACGTACATCCTTGGAATGGAGTTTATGATACGTTCAAAGACGGTGAATGAAGTGCTGAGGTTTGCCATGGAAGGGTGGAACAATATTATCATGCTTCAAAAGACTGCATTTTTTTCACATTGCTCAAGGGAGTAGAGTTCCTACGGGTAATTCATAAAAATTTCAACATTGGGGTGTTCGTGAAGCCACAATCGAGAGATTTGAATGTTAAAAGTCAGGTTTTTTGCAATATGCTAGTTCACACCCTTCTGCCGCAAAATGGATATCGAAATTTCGTGAGCTGTATGGACCTGTATGTCATGGAGAAGCTGTGCAACGGAAAGCCTTTTGACCTTGGCTTCTTGATTTTAAGTCATATGTGTGAGGTGCGGCAGACATCCAGGATGAATCTCTCGTACGGGGAATTAATTATGAAGATCATCGAGCGAGCTGAGATTCAGCTACTGGTTGGCGAGCAGAGAATAACTCACAGATCCACGGACGTATTTGACATGACTCATTTGCTACAGATGGGCCTCGTGGAAGTTGACAGTGCTTAAGGGATTAAGAGCAATCATTGGGCATCCACCTCTCGGGCAGTGCCGATGGAGAAGACCACATCGCCGCTATTGGCTCTCAAGGAGGAGGAGGCTAGTGAATGAGACACGAGGTAGTATTTGCAGCAGATGTATCAGATGCAGCAGAGTACCACCAACAGATGTATGAGATGCAGCGACGCACCACCAACAGATGTATCAGAAGCAGCAGACGTACTAGCAGCACCTGCAGGAAGTGTTTGAGATACAACAGAGCCAGTAGCGGTACATCTAGCTCTTCATAGGCAAAGTCGATGAGCTCGCCGTGAGACAGAGTGAGGTGATCGCATCCTATAGAAAGGAAACTGAGGCATGAAATTATCTTGCTGAGTCCTATAGAGAGATGGATGAGAGGTTCTAGCGTTGAATGACGAAGACGACGATGACCCACCGAGGTAGTTTAGTTTAGTTTTTGTACGTAAATTTTATGTACGTAAATCTTATGTACTTTAATTTTATGTCGTGCAGTCTATTTTTGTAATAATGTACCTTTTAATATAATTTTTTTTTTAAATTATATAAATTTAGTAATGGAAATATGGAATTTTACATTTATTAATTACTATATATTTTTAAATTTTAATAATGTATTTAATATACATTAAATAAAAGTTAATATATTATTTGACTAACATAAAATAAAGGGTAATCATCAATTTGAACCCTGTACTATATACGTTTTTTCAATTCGCCCCCTATACTAAAAAAACCGTCAAATCGAACCCTATACTTTGATTTTGTTATCAGTTTAGACCTTCTATCAACAATTTCATTAAACAATCATTTACAAAATTACCAAACAATTTTGGATTCAGTTGACATTTTTACCACATATTTACTACTTAATGAGAAGATAATCTAGAAAATTTTGTAATTTTTTAACACATGTACGATTTATTGTAATTTTATTTTAGTATTTTATAAAAATATTATAATAAATCATACAAATTTTACAAAATCACGAAACGTTTTCTATCATCTACCCATGATATGTTGAATATGTGGAAAATGTTTCAAATAAATCAAATATCGTTTGGTATTTGTTTAAAAATTAATTTATAAAGTAAAAAAGAAACTGAGATTAATTTAAACAAATACCAAAAGATATTGGATTTATTTGAAACTTTTTTCACATGTTCACCACGTTATGGGTAGATAATAAAAAAATTTTCGTAAGTTTTTAAAAGTTGTATGATTTATTATAATATTGTTATAAAATACTAAAATAAAATTACAATAAATCGTACATGTATTAAAAAATTTTAAAAATTTTCAGATTATCTTCTCCTTAAGTAGTGAACATGTGGTAAAAATTTCAACTGAATTCAAGATCGTTTGGTAATTTTTTAAATGAGGGTTTAATGAAATTGTTGATAGAAGGTCTAAACTGATAACAAAATCAAAGTACAGGGTTCGATTTGACGGTTTTTTTAGTACAAGGGGCAAATTGAAAAAACGTGTATAGTACAGGGTTCAAATCAATAATTATCCTAAAATAAATAAGTACTGTTCAAATAAACTCCAATAAATAATTACAATTTGAATCTTATTTAAAAAATAAATTAATGAATTATTTAGTATACTACAAAGAATTATAGACCGCAATGCCAAAAAAAAATTTGACTCTATCCTTAGCATACGAACAGTCAAAAAATTATGCTGCGGTCGCATACTGAAGATTCCTGCACATAATGAAATGAAAGTACAATAAAAAAGAATGACAAGTGTAATTATTATGCCTTTGCTGCCGACATACACCTCACAGTGGAGTTCTTCTTACTAACTTTAGATTTTGACGGCTTTTCGGCATTTCACACTATTGTTTTCTTCGGCCTACCAGGTTAACGCTTTCTTTTGGGCAGGAGGATTTCGTGTATACCTTCTACTAGCGGCCACATTTGTTGGCCGCTCACGGGTTGAATATAGTGTGAGTACATCAGCAGATAAGATGCACATAATTTTCTGGTGCCACTCTCATGCTATGCATGCATGAAATGGATTGGACACACAAGAATCCAGTAAGCTCCCACCTGGTACAATTGCACACACCCAAATTCATGTCGACAACGAATTATTTGCATCCGTTGCTGACCTCAAATCATCCACCTCCAGCAAACATAGCACTCTGAGGTCACAAGAGTTCTGTTGAATGAGCCACCTTCTCAATTTTTTTCACAATGCGAGTGATCAAGTGCTTTCAGATCATCTCAAACATGGTCATGATCTTTTTTTCCTTGACAGACAATATAAGTGCATTGAATGACTCGCACAAATTATTTAGGTCCAAATCGTACTTGGGAATCGAAGATAAGACATGACTAGCCCAATATTTGGGTTCTTTTTGTCGAAGATATACTTCTGTCTTCGGGCTAATCTGATGTAATTTCCTCATTTCATACTCGAAATGAAAATTCGTAGGTGCTCTGGCTGTATTCCACATCGAATCTCTGTATACTCTACTTCGAAATAGGTTTTTAAAATTCGCGTACATATGTCGGAGGCAGAAGCGGTGTTCGGCCTATTCGAATTCATCTCAAATAGCTTTCTTCAACTCTTGATATTTGAACGAAAAACAGCGTCAACATAAAACAATATGTGTTCCACAACTCCCCAATATTTGAAATGACAAAAAGAAATGCATTACACCTTTTGACGATATGAAATAATTGTCCACCTGCCCCCCGATTCAGTGTTTAAATCTTGTTTTAATATTTGCAAAAACCACGTCCATGAGTCCGCACACTCAGATTCGATGCTGGTAACAACAACGAGATATATTTTATCGTTGCCATCAATACTGACGGCTATGAGTAATTGGCTAGGACATGACCCATTCAGATGACAGCCATTCAAACAGATAACAGGTCTACCGCACTGCAGCAAACCTGCCTTGCAAGCAACCGTGCACATATACAATCTTTGGAATCCCAATGAATTAGGGCCCACTGGGTTGCCATCAAATTTTTCTGTGCTACCCTAATTTGATCTAAATATTTCAGCTGCGTACGACCATAGTTGCCTATACTGTTCGTTGCACTTCCATTCATTAAGGATTCGAGTTACGCTTCTTGTTTTTATGGTAAGACTGGGTGAAATGTCGACAATGAAATCCTTCCTCACTGTCTCGATAATAGAAGAGATGTCTCATGTAAGGTGACTTTTGAACTTATCCGGATACTGATTCGCCATTCATTTTGCTGAAGTATGTCGATTCTCAATTTTTCTTGAACAAGTGTGAGAATCGATCAACGTCTTTATTTGAAACGTAAGCTCGTTTTCTTTTTCGAAGCATGGAGTCGCCACCCACATCCATTTTCACACTCAGCCGTCAGTCGCCTCTTTTTATTTTTGGTGAATTTTATACCATAACTATTTTTCAAAGAATATTATACTATTTCTTCTTAAATTTCTTGTAAAGAACTAAATTCTCTATAAAAAAATAATCACATTGAGATTTGTTCTCTTACCGTTCTACTTTCTGCTTTCTACTTTCTTGTCATTCGAGCTGACCGATGTTCGAAACTCATCGTCTAGAGTTTTTGAGATCGAATACACCTCTATTTCTTCATTTGCATCTGAATGATCGAATGTTCGTAAATCACCATTGTAACACCCGGCATTTTTGCCTATGTAATTATTCCCCGAATATGTAAGCAGAATTTCTCCGATATGAATGCAATGATTGTTTTTAATAAAATTGTCGATGTGTTTAATCGAGCGAGGGTGATTCGTGAGACCGTATCGATTAAACTAAATAATGTTTTAGTTAAAAACCAATGAAAGGGCAAATTAGGAAGAAATTAAGGTTGGTGGGAGAAAACAAATAGATGATTGACATGTGGCAGCTTGTTGAAGAAGTTAAGTTCTTTCTCCTACGTGAATGTTCATTCACTTCTCTGTTTCCCCTCATCTCTCTCGGCTTTCTCTCTTCCAAGCGATTGAAACAAAACTTCCACACTTTGTTTCTCCAGCGTTTCTCCGTTTTCTTCAGCAAAGGTGAGCGTCTTTTAATACTAATAAATTTGGACAAGTTTAAGGTGAGTTTTTATCGAAGTTTAGGGTTTCGGTTTTCGGTGAAAACTCACTGTTTCTGGATGAAAACACGTTGGTGTGTTTTCTAAAGAGTTGAAATGTGTTTGCTGCATTTCCTACGAGATATTAGTTAGCATTTGTAGCGTGTTTAAACTCTGAACATTCATGCTACAGGTCCGAGCTTTCCAGAGACGTTCGAGCATACTACTTGGCTGCACACAGGTAAGTTCATGCATCTACGTTGGCCCTTAAGGCCCTACAACTCGGAGGTACTAGGTCTGGTTCGGGTAGATAGGTTTTAAGTTATGTTTTAAGTTAAATATATATCCATTATATTCTGTTTCCCTGTTGTATTCATTCTGTCACCTGAAATGTTAAGTTTAAGCATCGCACTGATTCATGCATACACGTTTTCCTGTAAAATCATGCAAATGTTTTCAGCACCGGTTTTGAAGTAAGTAAGATAAAATCCTGTAAAGAAAATGTACGGTTAAGTGTGGACGAGGACTGGCATCCTGTCAAGTACTCCTGTTATGTCCTGAAAGTGGCATGTACATCCTGTTGCGCCAGCTCCTCCTCCCACTTATACCTTCCTGTCCAGTGAAACGTAATGTAATGTAATGTTCATGTATTTGAAAATGTTCATGCATAGCATATGCACACTGCATTTCATGTTCTTACTGAGCTCTAGGCTCATAGATGAACTCCCTGTTGTAGGTACGGATACTCCAGAGGAGGACCTTGCTCCTCAAGCTAATGAGTAATGGATTGTGGTGGATCGAGCTCATTGGAAATGGTTGTTGCAGTCAGATAAATTCAGTGTAGAGGTTTAAGTCTTTAAAGTAAAGTTCATATTTGTAAACTCTTCTGGATGTTTGTGGTTTCTGTTTTAAAACTCTGTTGTAGTCTTGTGTTTTGTTTGAAAGTTTTGTTGGAAATTTGAAATGTATAAGTCCTGTTGTTGATGTATTTAAAACCTCCGTATTTGACAGATTGTATCCATATATTTTAAATGTTTTGAAAACATTCTGGAACTGCTTGAGTTCTCCCTTTTCAGGTCATGCATGGATAGTCTCGAATTTTAGAGCTATCCATGCAGTTTGTCTGCTCGAACTCCCGTCATTTGTAGAGTATGAATTCAAAACTTTGTTTTGAAATCGGGTTTGAGGGTCTGAAGCCCTCATGCCTCCTGTTTTGATGTTCCCTGCCTGTAAGTCTTTATGTTAAAATTTGCCAAGTTTTATCTCAAAAACTGCATCTTCCGATCACGTTCACTGTTGTTTTAAGTGTTTATCTACCGGTTGACGTCATCCATCTTCCGGCTGACGTCATCACCTTCTGCCGGTTATGTTTACAATTTTTGTCTTCCGGTTGACGTCAGCATAAGTCTTCCGCCCAGTTTATAATTTTTGTCTTCCGGTTGACGTCAGCATAAGTCTTCCGCCCAGTTTATAATTTTTGTCTTCCGGTTGACGTCAGCATAAGTCTTCCGCCCAGTTTATAATTTTTGTCTTCCGGTTGACGTCAGCATAAGTCTTCCGCCCAGTTTATAATTTTGTCTTCCGGTTGACGTCATCTTTTCTTCCGATGACGTCATACGCCTTTCGCCCAACAGCTTCCTGCTTCTATGCTTAGGATTTCTGGTTTACTTCCTGTCCATTCTGTTTAATTATTTTCTTCGCCATTTCTTCTCTTCTGTTATTCATTTCCGAATTGTGCATAGTTCTGTTATACACCGTAGCCTTCCACAGTATGCTTCTTCCCAGTTAAGTTCTCTTAAATGTCCCTGTCTTCCTGCATTTTCGTTTCTCTTCTGTTATCCGTTATTGAATCCCGTTTTGCTTTCAACTCCTGAGAACTCTCTCTCTCGGTGAAGTTTTATAGTTTGTAAACGTTCTGTTCCCTGTTTTCTGTTATAAAAAAAAATATGTGCCCGTTTTCTGCAAATGTCCCGGAGTGACGGCTTCGATCCCGGACCCCGATCGGGTTCGGTTTCGGGTCGTCACAACCATATGCAGGCGTGCCGTCCGAATACCAATCCATTTCGACATCACTGGTTGATCTCTTGTTTAAATCAATCGATTTACTTGAATCAGTATCCATCAGCATCGCTAATATAAAGAAAAATATTAAAATAAATAAAAATAAAACAAATTGTCCATATTTTTAGAATTTATATAGAAAGTGTTAAAAGAATTTCAAATAAAAAATACAATAAAGAAAAAATACGTTATCAAAAATTTAATCTCGGTTGCCTTACTCTATTTCAATTTAACACTTTAAGTATGAGTTTTTTTTTTTAAAAAAAATTACTAAAGTAAATGATAAAAAAAAAAACTTCCTACCTAGCCGGTGAACGCGGAGAAATATCGCCAGAGCAAGCAAATAGTCGAGAGAGTATTGAAAAATTTTAGTATGATTTGAAAAAAAGAGGGTTCCTTAAATAGGAGGAGGAAGGACGACTGGTTCAATTGAACTGACCGTTCTCTCACATGAGACAAAACTCGTGACCAAAGTCACGGGTTTTGTCCTCTCCCCTAAACAACAAAACCTGTGACTTTTGTCACGGGTTTTGGCAGCAAAAATCGAGAGGACGGTTAGACCGGCCATACTTCAAGGTTCAAATTGCCTATTTACGATAGTTTAAGGTTTGGTTAGATGGATAGTAAATTTTAAGAGTTTTTTTAGAAAAAAAAACCAATACTTTAGGTTTAAAATATAAAAAATCCTAGTTTTTAATTTCTAAATAGAAAAAACATATGGCTCTATTGGCATAGATGTACATATTTATTTTCCGAAGGGTAAAATCGTAATGTTATGTTGGGGAAGTGTTTCCCTTATGTACTGCAAAGAAGTCTTCATTTCGCCCCCACTACGAAAAATGGCAGCCAGATTGAACTCCGTGGCTTCAAGGATCATGGGTGGAAACGGTCTCGTTTCGCGCTCCGTAGCTTCTTCTCTTCGTCTTCGCGGCGGTATGGGACTTCCGGTCGGCAGACATATCGTGCCCGATAAGCCTGTGAGAAAACCCTAGATTTTGTATTTGTAATTCTGTTTATATTGTTTTGAGTATTTCAAGTATTTGAAAGAAACGAATCGATCAATATATTTCAATCAATTATAATTTTTTTTCTTCTTTTTGATTTTGGCTTCAGCTTGCTGTGGACGACGAGCTGACGTGGGACAATGGGACCTCTCTTCCTGAACCCTGTATTGATCGCATTGCCGACACAGTTGGAAAGGTATCACTGGATGTTCTTTTTTTTTTTTCCTCTGAATTACTTTGTGGAATTGTTCTTTTTCGAATAGCCGATATTTTTGCCAATTTGTTGAAAAATTACATTTTTGGTATGAATTATGGGGAGCAGTACGAAGCTTTAGGTTGGTTATGTGGAGGTTTAAGCTTCTTTGCTTCTCTCGGACTTTTAGCTGTGTGGAATGACAAAGCTTCAAAGATACCATTTGTAAGTATCACAAACAGTCATTTTGGTCTTTAATACTCATTTTTAGTTATGAATGGGTTAGTTTTGGATCTGCTCAAACTTTGTTGCCACAAATATCTATTTGTGTGGAATCAAAAGATTTCGCTTGCTTAGGTAATTTTATGTAATAGGTTTCAGCAAGTGCAATAATTTTATCTCATATTGCTTAGGCCAAAGTCCATTTTAGGCGACGTAGCAAGCGTAGCTTCCGTGCATACTTAGAAGTTTTGATGAACCATTTTTGAGTATATGTTAGAGTTGAGTATTAATTTGTTCAAAGAAATTAGAATTCTACTTATAAGAAACCAATTACCTTATACTGTGTGCACATAAATGAAATTTTTTTTTCTTTTCTAGACTAATTATTAATCAATCTTGTTGTCGTTCTGAATTTTGAGCGAAGTTTTGTGTCGATATTCTTTAGTACGCCCTGTCACACTCACAGGACAGAAATCAAAACTATACTCATATAGATAGGAACCTTGAAATAAAAGAAGCCGGTTAAACTTATAATACAAATTAAATATCCTCTTAATAAGTCAAACATAAAGATTTTACCCCTCAAAAGCAAGCAATTTCCTTTTTTTTTCTTTTTCTTTTGAAGCAGCAATAAATAACCCCCTGTTATTGAAAAATTAGATAATTTCTTCCCCTGCATCAAAAATTTGAAGCCGCAGTATTAGAGATTAGAGAATTTACTTGTTATATGGTTGAACCTTGTTAACCTCAGAGCAAGTCAGGAAAAGCATTTTGGTCTTACTTGTTATTAGCCTCTTGATTTTGCTTATCTTTGTGCAATTTTATTCTGTCAATTTACATTTCTAGTTCACCATGGCGAAGGATGATTTAAATTTTAGCCACATTCAATCCTGAAGTCATACAAATTTAGTACAAGATTTCTCGCATAAAAATGCATGATTATGCACCCGAATTGTTGTCCTAGACTTCTTAAGTAAAGTCCCCTCCTCTCTCCCATTATATTCCATTAATTCAAGATAATTGAGGCCGTATGAAAGCATTATATTGTACAGTTTGAGAATATTAAGATTGGACAATGTAGAGATATTTCATCTTTTGGGACGGTCTATAGATGGATAAAACATATTAACTTCTAAATTTATAGCCATAGTCTTTCTCAATTTGTGATCATTGCATGTTGGTAGATGATTTCGTGCAGAAGTTAAACTGTATTTTTTTGTTTTGTTTAACCAGACTCCTAAAGTCTACCCATATGACAATCTAAGAGTAGAGCTTGGAGGAGAACCATAGATTCAATACTCGTGGTAATCCTCAAATTATCGAATTGTATCGTTTTTATCCTTGAATTTGTTCGAATTAAATAAATAATTTATTTCAAGCTGTTCTAACATTTTGATATTCGAACTTCAAACTATTTCAGAATTGATGATGGCCAGTTTTCTGTTTGTATGAATGAATTTAATGACATGTACAAGGAGTTTTATGCATCATTTTACTGTAATGTACAATAAGCCTTGTCATAACTTTGCTTTATGCTTTGAATGTTCTAGTTTTGTTGAAGCTTCATAAGATTTTTTTTATTAAATTATTTTTTGGTGGTTGAATAATTCAAATACGTTGTGTTAAAAATACACTCTTCGGGATAAATTTTTTTACATATAATTATTTTTTGCGTTTATTGTTTTTTTTTTAAATGAAATTATCATACTAGTAATTAGTGGACATAATAATAATAGCTCTATATATTTTGAAAAGTTGGGTATTTTTCCAATATCACAATATTCTTCAATTTTTCTCATATTTTTTGTTTATTTATTTAGTTAAATAAACAATTTGAGAAGTTTTAAATATTACCAGCTTGTATAATCGGATCAAATAAAGATAATTAGCAATCTAAACTTTAACCTCTGCGAGTATTACCTTATGGAGTACTACCACACGATATTTTAAGTAATCATGTGAGAATAACGTTTAAGCGAAATAAAGGAGTAAAAAATAGGTCGATATACGAGAAATTCATGAAATAATTGCTCAAATTTTGTTTATGACTTCAAATTTAGAGGGTTAATATATTTGTCAACCTTGAGCAGATTAAGTTGACTTTGAGGTTAATATATGTCCCTTCAAGAAGTAAACTTTCCACTCTAATAACAACCCGCTATGCATTTTCTAGTACGTTAATTAAAGAAGTATCACATGACACTTACGTTATATTTATAACTATCTAACATCCATTAAATCTCGTCAAAATCCAACTTGCAATGGGTTCATTGTCGTGTTTCATGGTAGGTGTGGAACCATCCTAGTTTCTACGTAGTGCAAGTTCATGGAAAATGACACAAAATTACTGTTTTCAACCTCTCTTAGTCTGAGAATGTTCCTGACTCAACAATTTCGGCTTTCTGTAAGCTTGAACTTGCAGAAATTCTTCCTTATTATCTCCAAAATCACTCGAGTACTATTTTATGAAAACCATGCATTTATTTTTGAAAATAAAGTGAATCATACATAAAAATGTTAAATGTCAAGAACGAACTAGTAATAATAGTAATCACGTACACACTCAAATCATTAGCTAAAATATTTTTGCGTGACTAAAAAGTAGGTCAATATACGAGTAACCCATGATATAATTACTGAAATGTTGTGTATAACTCCAGAGTGAGCAGGTAAATAAGTCCACTAATGTCATACTCAAGCAAATTGAGTCAACTCAAGGATCTTTATTTGAGAAATCAAGGAACCAACTTGCAATTGGTTCATTGTCGTGTTTGGTAGGGGATTCAGGCTAAGTGTGAAACGATCGAAGTCTCTATCTCACCACAAATTCATGGAAAATGACACATAATTACTGTTTTTAACCTCTCTTACAATCAAACCCTAGCTCTAAAAAAATGTTCTTGGCTGAGCAATTCTTGTTACAATCTCCGAAAGCCACTCGAACTCGAATACGAAGAACGAACAAAAAACATATTATAAAATAATTAGGTAACGAAAATCATCAAATTGTCCATACCCATGTGCTTCATTGTTCTTTACAACTCAACAAAAATTCAATTCTATACCCTGTCTACTCCCCAATTGAGATTGTGTGCCATTTTTTCAAACCCATTTGACAACAACAGCTCTGCATGTCACGTCCAGTGTTTGATTTGGACGCTTCCTCTTCCTACAATCAAGTGCCTTGATTAAACTTATCAACAAAAAAATGAATAATAAATGCCACATAACCCGCGACCTAAACATCATTTTTGTGGACCTCCATCGTTATTTTCACGTCGTCTACGCATTGAAATTGCCTTGTCAACTGTTTTAATTTCGCAATCCGAGTTAAAAATTATAAACTAATGGAACAGTTTACTGGGTTTTAATTATGTTTTTGAAATTGCGACTTGAGATACTCGTATTAATGGGGTTTGGAAGAATGTTCTTGGCACTTAATGCTGACTTTTGGGTACATTATGAACTTGATTTTTCGATTTTTGAAACCCCTAGTGTACAATCTTTACACACTAGATTAAGAATATCAATTATCGCCAATCAATTAGCGAGGTGTATTAGTAATCTCGTTCGGACGAAAACCCGGCCAATGTAATTTATTTAATTTATTAAAAACAAAGAAGGGCTTAAATAAGAAATAAGTTAATACCCATCTCCATCCATACAACTAGCTCTATGAGAAGACTCCAAAAATGCATAATCTCAAAGGCTTATCTTCACTGCCATATTGCACTTGCCAGCTTGTGTGTGTGCGCTTTGCTTATTCCAACCCACAATCTGTCCACATGGGTGTCTTTCCAATTGAGATTAGCCAATAAAAATCCCATCTTTCTCCTATAAATACCACATCCCACTGCAGAATCTTTACTGAACAGAAGGCTCAACTTCTCAATAACCCATTAAAGAAAGCATAGAGAAGGGAAAAAGAAGGAATGGCAAACAAAGCTATGTCTTCCACCGCCATTTTCATCTTCTTCAACCTTCTGTTCTTCACCGTTGTCAGCTCCAATTATGTCCCTTGCCCACCTCCTCCAAAACCTGTCAAACCTCACCACCCTAAACCATCAAAATCTTGCCCTGTCGATACCCTAAAACTTGGGGCTTGTGCTAATTTATTGAATGATTTAGTGCACATAATCGTGGGTACCCCGCCTAAAACCCCTTGCTGCAGCCTCATTGAAAACCTGGCAGACTTAGAAGCAGCTGTTTGCCTCTGCACCGCCATCAAAGCCAATATTCTAGGCATCAATCTGAACGTCTCGGTTTCGCTAACTGCGCTGCTTAACTACTGTGGAAAGGGCATTCCTAGTGGATACATATGTGCTTAAGTTTTTTTTTTTTTATAAATCTCTATGTTTACTGTCATCAAGTGTGGTTGGTTTGAACTTTTAATACGTGTTTTAATAAGGGTTTTCAGTTTCATTACGTCTTTTTATTGTGGAGGTGTTTCTCACTTTCCATTTTTTATCTGTATTTTGATGTAGTCACAGTGAAATGTATGCTTCAGCAATGCTATTAGTCTTTTTATTTTGGTCTTCATTACATTATCTGAATCTTAGAAAATGCCCGACTAATATAATTGGTGAATTTGCTTATGGAAGTGGGATTGACCTATAAAGTACAGCTTAGAAGGAAGCTGATTTCAAGACTTACAAACGAGGATGGAACCTAGTAGTATTACTATTACATAAAACGAGGGCCGATCCTGACACTCGAATATTGTTTATTTTTGGAGAGGAAGAAAAAATGGACACCAAATAATGATCTTCAAAAATGAAGTTTTTATTTTACTTCTCTCTATATTTCATTCAAACATATTGCACTATTTATAGAGGTATGCTTGACTCTTTACATTCATAACATAAACATAATTAAAGACTATAAAACATCACATTTATTCTTAACATTTATTCTTGACTCTTCAATGTCATAACTTCTTCTAAGAAACTCTCAAATGACCTGAAACTTAAACCGTTGGAAAGTAGACTTCAATGGCTTTAAATTCATAAGTTACACGTTAGAAATGAATGCCCTTAGGACCATCAAATTTTCGTTTCAAAACTAATTTTTTTTTTAGTTTAATTCTCAGAAGATCCTTCCATTAAGGTAAATTGTGAGAGCTTAGTCAAAATAGGAAAGTGTGCAATCTCATATGGCTCATGGTGTGGTGGAGAGGAATGATTCATAAGGAAGATTCATCTTTATACTAGCATGATGTCTTTTTAAGGTAAAAGTTGAGAACAAATTATGTGGCCTTCGATGCAAAGTGAACTATATTCTATTAGCAGATTGAGTTTTTACATATGATATTATAGTTAAGACTCAACCAAAAGTATGACAGGAAAGTCGGGCCATCAAGAGAGGGTGATTGTGGCTGCCTATTCTATTTTGGGCCAACACGAACAAAGATCAGAATAAAATATTACACGAACCCATATTGCTTGTATCTAGATTAATATGATGGTTTTGGGATCAAACTTGAGACTAACATCGTGCAAGTTTCAACATAAAACTGACAATATCATACCAATTGGCTGAGGATAGTGAAACAATGATTGTTTTAAAACATAATCCTATTTAATTGCTTCATCTCTTTTGTTTTTTTTTTAAGTTACAACTTGTAATGCCCCAATTTAAAATCCCCCAATTTGAAACCCTAATTTTGAAAACCCTAAAATTTTCCCCAAAATTGATTTAAAATCGAGCGTTAAAATCTTATTTTCATAATATTAAAAACATAATAATAACTGGAAACTCTTAAATGCGCGAAAGTTTTATCAGACTATAATAAATTTGTTAGAAACTTGAAATAATTGCATAGTTAAAGCAATTTTATAAAACTTTATTTAACAATCAAATTAAACATAATTATTCAAATCTTAACTCGAAATAAAACTTTAAATATTATTTGAAAAACTAAAGCATACTAATTTAAATCATTTTCTTCAAACTCAACAATATCTTCTTCTTCTGTATGTTCGCTTGCCACTAAAGGGTTCTCAATCGCAGTTAATTCTTCCTCAGATAAAAATTCACATACATCCCAAATTAAAACTATGAGAAAACTCAGTAAGCGAAAATACGTGCAAGTTACAAAACTTTTACTTTTACTATTACCAAATCCTGTTAACTGTTACAAACTGGTTGGAACTCATTCCTGAACCATCTTTTAAGGCTTGGCCATCATGGCTTCGTCATCTTTTACTTTTACTTTTAACGTTCAAGCTCACCATCTCACTGTCGTTCAGGCTTTTGCTATCACGTATTTGCCGTCAATTCCCTTTTACTTTTTCATACACATGCAAATATCCTATCCATTTTATCTTTTAAACAATTCTATGTCGATGTTCTAACATACGTGCTCAATCATCGAAAACGTGTGATAAAAATAAAACAGTAATAAGGAAAGTAATCTATCATGTGATGTAGGGTCGTAACCAAAACCTTGTAAAACTTGTATTTACACTTACTTGGATTTCGAGCAATAAATGTTTATATCGGGATATTCCAAATTCCGAAATAATATCGTTGAAATCCTAGGTCGGATTGGATCGGTTGGATCGATTTGGATTGAATTGGACGGTTCCAAAATCTTTCATGCCTAATTCGAATACTAATATTAAAAAATCACTTAAATTATTTCAACTTTAGAAGAATTTGGACAGAAATTCCTTACCGGTTAAATCTCCGATCGGTCCGGTCCTGGTGAATAGTGCCGGGTCGGTCGGGTAAACAGTGCCGGGTCAGGTCGGGTGAACAGTGCCGGTCGGGTCAAGTGAACAGTACCGGGTCGGGTCAGGTGAACAGTATCGGTCCGGTTCGGGTCGGGTCAGCCTGGTTCGGTTCGGACCAAAATAAGTGAATCGGTTCGGTTCTTGACTTGTTAGACTGGTTTGGGCTTAAAAGGAAAAACCCGATCTTATCTTTCTCCACGCGTTCTGTCGAGTCCTGAGGGCAGAGAGAGATTTGGAGAGGGAGAGTGAGAACAGAGAGCGATCGAGCGAGAGGAACCAGAGAGAGAGAGTCCTTACTCTACGTTTTCGTTGGTGGAGGCCGAGAGAGAGAGAGCACTTCATCAGAGAGCTCAACTACAATCAGAGGAGTTTGTCGGAGCTCGGTTGCTCGCTGCTTCAAAAGTCCGAGGTAAGTTCTCTTTTCTGACTTCAGAGAACTCGAGAGGGAGAGGAGAGCTTTTGGTGTGAGTTTCCTCCTCCACCGAAAGCCTCAATTTATAGGGGGAGGTTCACTCAACGTCTGCTGGGAAATCAGCCATTTCCCGGATTTTTCGAGCAGTAACTCACTCAGCTCGGATTTCCAGCTATGCCATTCATAAATCCCTTCTCAGTTTCTAGACGATTTCCAGACTATATACATACAGATTGAACGTCGGATTTTCAGAGGAGAACCCGACTGGTTCTCTGAAAATCCGATTCCAATTCGGATTTGTTGAACCTCAAATCCAAACATCTTCTGTCTTTGGTTGACTTTTCGAGTTAGATTCATCCAATTTACCTTGATTTTATCTGATTTTTATCCAAAAATTAGATTTATTTTGATTTTGGGAATTTCCAATTTGAACATAAAAATTTCAAACTGGAACCCTACATTGTTACACAACTTGGTGCAACCTAGCTGTTTTTACGTTCCAAACATAGACCCTTTGCTTAATAAAGTTTATAAATTTAAAGACTGTCGTTGAAAATGTGTTCTTGTTCTTACAGATTTTGTGATTTAAATCAAAGAGAAATATGTTCTTCAATGAGAAATTTACAAGCATCTACAATGGAATAAACTAAAAATTATTCGCTTGAATTTATGTTTGCTCAAATTGAGTATTTTGTACATTCATGAACAGACATGTTTATGATACCTCGATGAAAATAGTATTCTAGGTTTCTAAATATATTCCAACAATCTAGTTTGATTTTTGCGTAAGAAATGTTCATCTTTGTATCTTTTATTTCTTACTGTTTATGATATAAATAATTAATTTCTGAAAGCATTATTAGTTGTCATTAAGAAGAATTAATCCCGAGATTAACAAGATTTAATTGAGACGATAAATGTAATTATGAAGATGTAATATTGCCTTCAATGATTCGCCGAAATTATTTGAATTTCAAACAAATACATTATTTTAGATTATTTATTTTTTAACATTACAATAATAATTAAGAATAATACTATGTGTATTTTGTAGTTCTATTGCAGCGTTTCTAAAATCTAATCTAGTCTCGTGATGTAACCATGACGTGTCATTTATTAATTATTTTAATAATTAAGAAAAAATATAAATAGATAAATTATACATTAATTGTATAAATTAAAGAATGTCTGTCAAATCAAGAAATAAGATTATATGGTAGAATTACAAGACAAACCTACGTTAGTTTTAGCATAAATTCAAAATTCAATAATCTTTTGTAGTAGAAACTAAATGGCCATGGAGAGAGAGAGAGAGAGAGAGAGAGAAGAGAGGAAGAATCCAACGTATCAACATCAAGTTGAGAATGTTTTTATTCGTGCCCGACCTCAACTCGTGACCACTTAGTTGTACCGATAATATTAGTGTCAACATAGTTGAGACGAACTTAATCATTTTTTATTTCTTTCCTTGGTTCGAAAAATAATGTCGAAAAATAAATCGAATAGGCAAAGAGCTTCCCCGTGAAGTGAGGCTAATTGCCAAGCAAATATTCCACCTACTTTTAGCTTGACAACAACATAACGCGTCCCTTCTTAGTGGTCACGTTCATGGATCGTAAAATCTTTGAATTGTAACAATCATTTATTCATTTAAATATGAACAAAGATTTTTGGGTCTTATATTCGAGGACAATCTTGGTTGATTATCTCCACTAAAAATATCAAGTCAAAAACTTTGACACTTGATCGATACGTTAAAATCTTGAAGGGAATCTTGTTTAAAGTCCAATAATTTGTTGTTTTCTTTTTTTTTTTTGACTTTAGAGAGATCTAAAGTCAAAATCTTTTTCATTTTCTGGTTTAAACACTAATTTAAGAAAGTACCAAGTCATTAGTCCAAAATTGTGACAGCCCGAAACCGAACCCGATCGGGGTTCGGGATCGAAGCCATCACTCCGGGACATATAACAGAAATTGGGGACTATTTTTTTTTTGTACATTAAACTTTTAAAACATTTACAGAGAGAGAGAAAGTTCTCTGGATTTGAAATCAAACGGGTAAACAGTCAACAGAATCGGAACGCAAAATGGATGATAGAAGAAAAGAAGGAAGTGATGAAAACAAAAGTAAATAAACTGGCAGAAGGCGTTGACGGAAGAAGTAGGCATCGAGTGGAATCGGTGGATGCAAGCAGAAATGATACCGGAAGATTTAGGCAGATGACGTGGCCGGATGATGTGGATGACGTCATCGGAAGGTGTAGGCAGCAGACAGGATCGGAATGTGTGATGACGTCATCAGAAGATGTGATGACGTCATCGGCAGATTCAGATAGTAAACGAAATCGGCAGAAGGTGATGACGTCAGCCGGAAGATGGATGACGTCACCAGAAAATGCAGGCAGCAGTTGAAATCGGCAGAAGAAAAACTATGGTGACGTCATCGGAAGGGGAGATGACGTCATCGGAAGATGAATGCAATAAACGGAATCGGCAGGAGCAAAACTTAAACAGAATTACTGTTTTGCGGTAGATGCAGATACGACAAAAGATGAACAGTGATAACCGGTGGATGTGAACCACAAACAGAATTGAGTTCACCGGTGGATGTAATCGGAAGACATAGTTTGACAGCTTTTAACAGGAAGACTTACAAACAGAGAGCAGAAAAACATAAAACATGAAAGACTCAGATTCTCAAACTAATTCAAAACGTGGTTCTCGAGCACAACAAAAGGCATGAAAACTTCAAACTTCAGAGACTGATTTAAAAACATTACTTGAACACATGTTTAAAGGAACACGACAGAATTTTCAAGAAAACAGACTGCATGGACTCTAAAACCAGAAGTCATCCATACACAAGCTGACAGATAATATCCCAAACAATTCCAGAATATTCAGAACATCATTCAACTGTCAAATACAGCACAAACAGAAAGCGTGAGAGTTGTAAACCTTCGATGCCCGATTCTACACAAGGATGTAGAGCACTCTTTACAATTAACAGATTCAAAGGAAACAGACTGCATGGATAGTTCCAAAACCAGAAGTCATCCACGCACAAACTAACAGATAATACTCCAAACAATTTTAGAATATTCAGAACATGAATTCAACTGTCAAATGCAGTAGTTTTAAAAACTTAGACATCAAAATCTGTACATTGTTTTAAAATCTGAGGATCAGTACAGAACCTAACATTTATTTGCAGACTTTCCCAAACGGAAGTTTTTACAGAGTTTTTACAACAAAGCCAAAATTTTCAAAAAACTTTACAGATATAGACTATACTTTAAAAATTTAAACCTCGAGACAGAATTTGTCTGGCTGCAGCAACCACGCCCCCCATAAGCTCGATTCACCAGCCACCTATTCATCAGACTGAGGCACAAAGTCCTTATTTTCAGGTTCGGTACCTACATCAGGGAGTTCACCTATGAGTCTAAAACTCAGTAAGAACATAACAGATATGCAGTGATGCAAAATGCTATGCATGCGGTTTTCAGAAATACAGTGACAGTACAGAACATTACGTTTTAGTGGCAGAGGGGTATAAGTGGGGCTTATAGGGGAACTGGCGAACAGTGGGTGCACTATCAGGCACAAACAGTAATACCGTACAGTACAGAAAACAGATCTGGAGGCCAGTCCCCGTCCCGCACTTAACAGGTACATTTCAGTCAGATTTTATCTTGTTTAGCTTCAAACCGTGTACAGAAAACAGTTTTTGCATGAACTTTCGGGAAAACGTGTATGCATGAACGGTGTCTGAACTTAAGCTGGCAGATAACAGAAATAATACAACAAACAACAGAAAAATACAGACATCTCAGGACATAACTCTAACTTTTCTACCCAAAGCAACCCGACAGGACAGAAAACCTAGTACCTCCGAGATGTAGGGCCTTAAGGGCCAACCTACGGATATGAACTTACCTGTTGCTGAGAGTTGATACTCCTGAACGTCTCAGAAATGCTCGGACCTGTACATGCACGTTCAGAAAATAAACAAGCTGCAAATGCTAACAAATAAGTTAGAAGAATTTGTTCCAAACTCATTCAAACCCTTAGAAAACAAATCAGTGTGTTTTCATCCAAAAACAGTGAGTTTTACCACAGTATCACAATCCTTCACTTCAACCAAAACTCACTTTAAACTTGTCCAAACTTGTTAGCATTTAAAAGATGCTTACCCTAGTAGAAAAACAGAAAGGAGCCGAGGGGATCGAAGTAGCTTCGATGGCTGATTGTCGACTGGAAGAGAGAATGCCGAGAAGAGAATGGAAAGAGAGCAGAGAAGTGAACTGAAGAGGGTTTCACGTAGAAGGTGGAACTTAGCTTCTTCAACAAGTTGCCAGATGCCACTCAACCATTGGCTATCTCCCACCAACCTTAATTTCTCCTCGATGTACCCTTCCATGCATTTTAAACTTAGTGTTTAATTTAGTTACTCATTAGTTTGGTTCTCCCCACACTAAATGCTCCAAAATTTACAATAAAATAGTTATTGTATTTATGGCAATTTAAATTCATACAATAATTCAACAGATTATTATATGGCAAAAATGTCGGGTGTTACATTCCACCCACCTTAACAGAAATTTTGTCCCCAAAATTTTCCTAAGCGAATAACTCCGGATACTGGGCTCTAACATCCTCTTGTCTTTCCCACGTGGCTTCCTCCACATTATGATTTCGCCACAAAACTTTCACCAATGGGACCACACGATTGCGTAACACTTTAAGTGACATATCCAATATCTGTATAGGCCTTTCTTCATAGGTCAGCGTCGGCATGATATCAAGGTCCACCTGTTTTACGATCTGAGTTGGATCTCGTACGCATTTTCTCAGTATCGAAACATGGAAGACATTGTGAACTCCATCCATTGACGCTGGCAACTGTAGTCTGTAAGCCATGTTTCCCACACGCTTCAGGATGGGAAAAGGGCCAATGAATCGTGGGCTGAGCTTCCCTTTCTTACCAAATCTCATTACGCCCTTGAAAGGCGACACTTTCAGGAATACCTCATCGCCCACAGCGAACTCTAAGTCTCTTCTCCTGTGGTCCGCATAACTCTTCTGTCGACTCTGAGCAATCCTTATTCGTTGTTTGATAGCAGCTATCACCTCGGACATCTGCTGTAATATCTCAGGGCCGATAAGCTTGGTTTCCCCGACCTCATCCCAACACAATGGGGATCTACACTTTCTGCCATAGAGAGCTTCATACGGAGCCATACCAATTGTAGCCTGGTAGCTGTTGTTGTATGCAAACTCCACAAGTGGTAAATATCTACTCCAAGGAGCATGAAATTCCAGCACGCACGACCTTAGCATATCCTCGAGTATTTGGATTGTTCTCTCAGATTGTCCGTCAGTCTGTGGATGAAATGCCGTGCTGAAATTCAACTTCGTACCCAAAGAGTTCTGCAAACTTTTCCAAAACCTGGAAGTGAATCTGGGATCACGGTCTGAGACGATCGACACAGGAACACCATGCAGTTTAATAATCTCGCTAATATACAGCTCTGCATACTGATCCATGGAGTACGTCGTCTTCACAGGTAGAAAGTGGGCCGACTTCGTCAATCTGTCCACTATGACCCAAATGCTATTATGGCCCTTAGCTGTTCTTGGAAGGCCAACGACAAAGTCCATCGTTATGTTCTCCCATTTCCATTCGGAATTGGAAGAGGTTGAAGTGTTCCACTCGGTCGTTGATGTTCAACTTTTACCTGTTGACATATCATACAAGACTCCACATATTTGGCCACTTCATTCTTCATATTCGGCCACCAAAAGTGAAGTTTCAAGTCTTGATACATCTTCGTGCTTCCAGGATGCACAGAGAAAGAAGATGAATGGGCTTCCGACAAGATGTTCTTTCGTAACTCTTCATCTTTCGGAACATACCATCTATCTCTGAATTTAAGAATACCATCTCCCGAATAACTGAAATCGGAAGAAGCCATTAGTACCTTGCTCACCATATCAGCCATCTCCTTTGAATTGGTCTTCTGGGCTTCCTTAATTCGGTCCAGGACGAGGGCCGTAGTGTTAAGTCTGCTAGTATGGCCGATAGCCCAGAAACTATCTCCATATCGAACTTCTGTATCTCCGTCCTCAAAGGCATTGATACGGCCGACATTACTGGTTGCATAGTAGCTGGCATCCTGCTTAGCGCATCAGCTACCACATTAGCTTTACCAGGATGGTATTTGATCTCAACATCGTAGTCTTTTACAAATTCTAATCACCTTCTTTGTCTCATATTCAACTCTTTCTGGGTAAAGAGGTACTTCAAACTTTCGTGGTCAGAAAACACCTCACATGATTGTCCATATAGGTGATGTCTCCATACTTTCAGCGCAAATACAACTGCCGCTAACTCGAGGTCATGTGTAGGGTAGTTTTGTTCGTGGTTCTTCAATTGTCGGGATGCGTATGCCACTACTTTCCCTTCCTACATTAGCACACACCCCAATCCAATCTTGGAAGCATCACAGTATACGCTGAATTTGTCGTCTTCAACTGGCAACACTAATAGAGGAGCAGTGGTCAACTTTTGTTTAAGTGTCTGAAAACTCATCTCGCAAGCTTCAGACCACCTGAATTTGATATCCTTCCTCGTTAAGCTGGTCATAGGCTTTGCTATCACAGAGAATCCCTTGATAAACTTTCTGTAATAACCAGCTAATCCGATAAAACTCCGTACCTCACTGGCACTTCTTGGTCTTGGCCATTCCTTCACTGCCAGAATCTTGGTTGGATCCACGGACACTCCTTCTGCCGACACCACGTGGCCTAGAAAATTAATCCTATTCAACCAGAATTCACACTTTGATAGCTTGGCATACAATTGATGCTGCTTTAGAATTGATAGTACAATAGCCAAGTGCTTTTCATGTTCGGCCTCACTCCTGGAATAAACCAGAATGTCGTCGATGAAAACGATCACAAATTTATCCAAGACAACTTGGAATATCCTGTTCATTAGGTCCATAAATGCTGCCGGAGCATTAGTTAACCCGAACGACATCACCAAGAACTCGTAATGCCCGTACCGGGTCTTGAAGGCGGTCTTTGGAATATCATCAGCCCTGACCTTCAACTGGTAATAACCGGAGCGCAAATCGATCTTAGAGAATACCCGAGCCCCTTGTAGTTGGTCAAATAAATCATCGATTCTCGGCAACCTGTACTTATTCTTGATCGTTAACTTGTTCAGCTCACGGTAATCAATACACATTCGTAGGGACCCATCCTTCTTCTTAACAAACAAGACGGGAGCACCCCACGGAGAAAAACTAGGGCGCACAAAACCCTTATCCACCAATTCCTTTAGCTGAGCCTTCAACTCCCTCAGTCAATCGGTGCCATACGGTACAGATTCTTCGATACTGGTTCAGCACCAGGATACACATCGATCTCGAACTCGATCTCACGATCAGGTGGCAATCCCGGTAAGTCATCCAGGAAGACCTCTGAGAAGTCTCGAACTACCGGAATATTTTGAAGTTCCACCTCACCTTGTCTTTGAACATCTACTACGTGGGCAAGGAATCCGACACCTCCTGACCTCATCAGTTGTTGAGCTTTCAAGGTGGATATAACAGGCATACTATGTTTCTTTGGTATTGCCTGATAGGAGAACTCTACTTCGTTCGGGCGCTTAAAAGTCACGAGCCTGGACCTACAGTCGATGGTGGCATGATGTCTAAATAGTCAGTCCATCCCCAGAATCACTTCGTATCCTTTCATACTGATGACGATAAGATTGACATACAATTTCTGGTCTCCAACTGACACTATATCACCTTGCACTGCCTGCTCGGAGTGCATAAACTCTCCTGATGGTAGCATAACACTGTAGGGCTGATCTGACGATGCAAGACACAAGTTCTCCCTACCCGCAAAGTCCATGGCCACAAATAAATGAGTGGCCCCCGTGTCTAACAAAGCATATGCAGGTATGTCACACACCAAAATTGTACCTGTAATTGCTGTGTGCAGATCAGCATCATCAACGTCCTCCATCATTGCAAAGACTCTTGGCAAGGCTTGATTTTGTCTCGTGTCGGGTATTGGGCAATCCCGAACGTGATGGCCTCCTTTGCCACATCGGAAGCAGCCACCCGTAAGAAGCCTGCATTCACCCTTGTGACTTTTCTGGCATCGTCGGCATACGGTGAGCTGAGGATCTCCCATCGGTCTCTTCCCTTTGTCTGGGTAAGTGATGGTCTCATTGGGCCTCTTAATGCCCCTATTTTGTTGCTGCTGAGGTTGAAAATTTTGGCCTCTTTGCTGTTGCTGTTGTTGTGGTTGAGGAACATTTCTAATAATCCCTCTTGGTGGATCTCTCTGTCTCTGGGACTTCATTTCTAAGGCCTCTAACTGATAGGCCTTGGCCACCACCTTCACATATGGTGCCTCATCAAACCCTTCGGTTGTGATTCCCCGTAGAAGGTCCATCTTTAACCCTTGAATGAACTGGTGTACCTTGTTCTCATTGGTGGCCACCAGGTGTGTTGCATATCGAGATAATGACTCAAATTTCTGAACATATTCAGCCACTGATCCATACTGTCGCAGCCGAGAGAATTCAAGCAATTTCTCCTTCCTCACTCCATGGTCAAAGTATTTCTCGTAGAAGATTCTCTTGAATCCCTCCCAGCTTAATGCCACTGTAGTCGACTGCACTGTGTCCACCAAAATCCAGCACTTTCGGTGAGATAGAATGTGGCACAAACAACTTTCTTGTTGTCTTCTACTTCTGCATAACTGAACATCTTCTCTATTGTTCGAATCCAAATCTCTGCGCGGGTCGGGTCTGTAGATAGTCCATCAAATGAAGGCGGCTGGAGTTGCTGGAATCTATCTCCACTGTTGTCTCGCGGCGCATTATCATGATTGTTATTCCCATGGTTATTGTTTCTATCATCTTATCGGGCCATCATGCGTTCAACCATGCGTGACTATGCACCCACCAGTTCGGTTAGTCGGTCTATGGCACGAGAGCTTTCACTTGACTCTTCCTGACGTCCTCTCACCATTTCTAATAAACCCTATAAACAGAATAACCTAATTTAATAAAAAGAAACTTTTTACAGAACATTAGACACTTACAGTTGGTGGAGCGATATCACGTGGCGGGTTGCGCAGTTAGACATTTCACAGAATCGATTTTAAAACCTTGTCTCTCTGATACCACAACTGTGATAGCCCGAAACCGAACCCGATCGGGGTCCGGGATCGAAGCCATCACTCCGGGACATATAACAGAAATCGGGGACTATTTTTTTTTTGTACATTAAACTTTTAAAACATTTACAGAGAGAGAGAAAGTTCTCTGGATTCAAAATCAAACGGATAAACAGTCAACAGAATCGGAACGCAAAATGGATGATAGAAGAAAAGCAGGAAGTGATGAAAACAAAAGTAAATAAACTGGTAGAAGGCGTTGACGGAAGAAGCAGGCATCGAGTGGAATCGGTGGATGCAAGCAGAAATGATACCGGAAAAGTTAGGCAGATGACGTGGCCTGATGATGTGGATGATGTCATCGGAAGGTGTAGGCAGCAGACGAGATCGGAATGTGTGATGACATCATCAGAAGATGTGATGACGTCATCGACAGATTCAGATAGTAAACGAAATTGGCAGAAGGTGATGACGTCAGCCGGAAGATGGATGACGTCACCAGAATATGCAGGCAGCAGTTGAAATCGGCAGAAGAAAAACTATGGTGACGTCATCGGAAGAGGAGATGACGTCATCGGAAGATGAATGCAATAAACGAAATCGGCAGGAGCAAAACCTAAACAGAATTACTGTTTGGCGTTAGATGCAGATACGACAAAAGATGAACAGTGATAACCGGTGGATGTGAACCACAAACAGAATTAAGTTCACCGGTGGATGTAATCGGAAGACATAGTTTGACAGCTTTTAACAGGAAGACTTACCAACAGAGAGCAGAAAAACATACAACATGAAAGACTCAGATTCTCAAACCAATTCAAAACGTGGTTCTCGAGCACAACAGAAGGCATGAAAACTTCAAACTTCAGAGACTGATTTAAAAACATTACTTGAACACATGTTTAAAGGAACACGACAGGATTTTCAAGAAAACAGACTGCATGGATAACTCTAAAACCAGAAGTCATCCATACACAAGCTGACAGATAATATCCCAAACAATTCTAGAATATTCAGAACATCATTCAACTGTCAAATACAACACAAACAGAAAGCGTGAGAGTTGTAAACCTTCGATGCCCGATTCTACACAAGGATGTAGAGCACTCTTTACAATTAACAGATTCAAAGGAAACAGACTGCATGGATAGTTCCAAAACCAGAAGTCATCCACGCACAAACTAACAGATAATACTCCAAACAATTTCAGAATATTCAGAACATGAATTCAACTGTCAAATATAGTAGTTTTAAAAACTTAGACATCAAAATCTGTACATTGTTTTAAAATTTGAGGATCAGTACAGAATCTAACATTTATTTGCAGACTTTCCCAAACGGAAGTTTTTACAGAGTTTTTACAACAAAGCCAAAATTTTCAAAAAACTTTACAGATATAGACTATACTTTAAAAATTTAAACCTCGAGACAGAATTTGTCTGGCTGCAGCAACCACGCCCCCCATGAGCTCGATTCACCAGCCACCTATTCATCAGACTGAGGCACAAAGTCCTTATTTTCAGGTTCGGTACCTACATCAGGGAGTTCACCTATGAGTCTAAAACTCAGTAAGAACATAACAGATATGCAGTGATGCAAAATGCTATGCATGCGGTTTTCAGAAATACAGTGACAGTACAGAACATTACGTTTTAGTGGCAGAGGGGTATAAGTGGGGCTTATAGGGGAACTGGCGAAAAGTGGGTGCACTATCAGGCACAAACAGTAATACCGTACAGTACAGAAAACAGATCTGGAGGCCAGTCCCCGTCCCGCACTTAACCGGTACATTTCAGTCAGATTTTATCTTGTTTAGCTTCAAACCGTGTACAGAAAACAGTTTTTGCATGAACTTTCGGGAAAACGTGTATGCATGAACGGTGTCTGAACTTAAGCTGGCAGATAACAGAAATAATACAACAAACAATAGAAAAATACAGACATCTCAGGACATAACTCTAACTTTTCTACCCAAAGCAACCCGACATGACAGAAAACCTAGTACCTCCGAGATGTAGGGTCATAAGGGCCAACCTACGGATATGAACTTACCTGTTACTGCAGAGTTGATAGTCCTGAACGTCTCAGAAATGCTCGGACCTGTACATGCACGTTCAGAAAATAAACAAATTGCAAATGCTAACAAATAAGTTAGAAGAATTAGTTCCAAACTCATTCAAACCCTTAGAAAACAAATCAGTGTGTTTTCATCCAAAAACAGTGAGTTTTACCACAGTATCACAATCCTTCACTTCAACCAAAACTCACTTTAAACTTGTCTAAACTTGTTAGCATTTAAAAGATGCTTACCATAGTAGAAAAACAGAAAGGAGCCAAGGAGATCGAAGTAACTTCGATGGCTGATTGTCGACTGGAAGAGAGAATGCCGAGAAGAGAATGGAAAGAGAGCAGAGAAGTGAAATGAAGAGGGTTTCACGTAGAAGGTGGAACTTAGCTTCTTCAACAAGTTGCCAGATGCCACTCAACCATTGGCTATCTCCCACCAACCTTAATTTCTCCTCGATTTACCCTTCCATGCATTTTAAACTTAGTGTTTAATTAAGTTACTCATTAGTTTGGTTCTCCCCACACTAAATGCTCCAAAATTTACAATAAAATAGTTATTGTATTTATGGACAATTTAAATCCATACAATAATTCAACAGATTATTACATGGCAAAAATGCCGGGTGTTACAAAAATAGTTTTAATAAGGGAAATTACCAATTTTAATCTCAATGTATAGTTTTTTTTTTAAATTTAAACCTTAAACTTTTAATTCTAACGCTCAAAACCTTAAAGTATGGAAAACATAACAAATCCGACCCTGGCGTGCGTCTGTTCACCGTCTGTTCTCGAATTTTTGTCGTCGAATGGACGCACCCTTAAAAACGGAGTCCATCCGTTGTTGAGAACCGACGGACCCTTTCAAAACATAGTTCGTTCGTTTATGTTTTTTGTCGTAGACTGTGAGTACTCTAAAAAAACACTGTCTGTCCGTTCTTCTCTAGGTGACGTGGCTAACTGAGCATAACATCGGACGCACTCTGGGGGTGTTCACCCTCCGTTCCACACTGTCCGTCCGTTCTGTTTTACGTGCATTAATAAATGGACGCACGTTGAATCAACAGGATATAAAACAGACGAACTTTCTCTTGGCGAGTTCGTCCGTTGTATTCATCGAACGCACTCTTACATAGAGAGTGCATCTGTTGTTTAAAATTAGGGCGAGAGTGGACGGTCACCACGAGTGCATCTGATCTCGCGATTATATCAGAACAGAGAGCTTCCCAAAACTCATTCTCACACTCTCCTCTTTGTTAACGACAATTTTCTCTTGATACTCATTATTTTTTTTGCAGAGAATCGACCAAAAGTTGCTCCAGGTTATTACTTTTTTGATTTCGAATTGTTTGTTTTGATTTTTATTTAAAAAATAGGTGAAATTTGATTTGTTTTGCATCCAATAGACGATTTTTATTCGAAAAATATGTGAAATTCGATTTGTTTTGCAGAGAATCGACGATTTTATCCAAAAAATATGTGAAATCTAATTTTTACCCGATTTGTTTGGTTCGATTGTTCGATTTGTTTGGTTAGACCAGATTGTTCGATTATGAATTGTTCGATTTGTTTGGTTCGATTAGTTTGGTTCGATTTGTTCGATTTGTTTGGTTCGATTGTTTGTTACAGTTTGGATGATTCTTGTTCCTTTTTGGCTTCTTTTAACGATCTTTGAGATTTAGTAATTAAATTGGCTAACCGGTTGTCTTTTTGATTTGCAGGAGTTATTCAATTCGGCATATAATTACTAAAAATTATAAGGAAATGATTGAGAGATTAGTTGTTAGGTGAAAGGGTGGACCTCCAGAACGTCAGACACCTTCAACGTTTTCTCAAGCCAGACCATCAAACTGGCCAATGAGGCCGCCACGGTCGAACCAATTGGAGTTTTGGTCCATTGAATTTCGTAGAGCGGCTTGTGAAGAGCAATTCCAGCTGGATTCGTTACACCGATTAGTCATGGTTTCGAAGACCGTTGATTTTACAGGCTAAGAGTCCTTACAAATACAGGAGATGTTCGACAGAATCAGCCTTCAAGGGGTATACAGTGTGAGAGGCGATAGCTGTGAACGAATTGTTTGCTTATTCTATGCAAACATGAGCTTTTCTAGGAGGTCGGGAGTTATCAAGACGTACATATTGGGTAGGGAGATTGTTTGAGTTAATCGGGTTTGCTGGAGAATGGGCGGATAGATACTACCACGTCTCCTGGAACTGCCTTTTTTTCGGAACAGCTGAGGAAACAGAGTTCTTAAGGCAAATTAATCGAAACTCTGACATTGTGGGGTCCCCTAAGCCAAGACCTAGATAAATGAACTTAAAAGCTCGCGTGATCCACAACATGGTGTCACACATCGTTCTACCACGGCACAGACATAAAGATCTAGTTAACTTCATGGATCTCTATGTGATGGAGAGACTATACAGCGGTAGGATGTTCAACCTCGACTTTATGACTACCAGAGAGGTACGAGACATATCATCCTAGATTGGATGGGGGGCGATGACGAGGATGACCAACAGATGTCGGGCGATAAAGACGATGCCCAACCGATGGTGGCTGATGATAAGGAAGTCCAAATGATAGGAGACAATGATGATGATGCCTAATCGTACGTACATTTCAACCCTTTTTCCTCATTTTCATTTTCATTATAATTATTATTTTCTAATATAACTTTCATTACGTGCAGATAGTGGATGATGGACTATCAGGCTATGAAGCTATGAAGAAGAAGTCCAACCGTAGTTTATTTTGTAATTCAATTTGATGTACATTAGTTCAAAAGACTTTAATTTGATGTATTTGAGTTCATGATGTAAAATTCTAGAACTGATGTACTTTAGTTTGATGCACTTTACTTTCATTACTTTGATTTACTTTAGTTTGATGGACTTTAATTTTATGTAATTTAGTTTGATGCACTTTAGTTTGATGCAAAATTCTGGAACTGTTTGGGTATTTGAATATGCATGATGATACTAGCTATGGAGGAGTCAAAAATCAAAGGAAACTCTGTTCAATTTTTTAATTTTTTTCACTAAATGACACTACGTTTGATACATTAAAGTTTGATACACTAAATTTTTTACATAAATTGGACAAAATTTTCTTTGTTTTACGACTCCTCATAGCTAATATCAAACAGTTCCTGCATATTCAAATAACCAAATAGTTCCAAAATTTTACATCATAAATAAAAATACATTAAGTACAATATCCATGAAATAAACTACAAATTTGAATTATAAACTACAATGGTCGTGCGTAGCTTTACATCATAAACTATAATGTACATCAATTTAACTTACAACAGATAGAAGACATTAAATAAAGTACCATGTCCATAAAATAAAACAGTTCCAACATCTCCTTCCTCGTCATCGCCTGGTAGTCCATCATCCCCTTCCATGGCCGTGTATAGAAGATTCTTGCACGTAATGAGTAATACCCGGCTTGTACGGATTTTTGATTTAATATATTTTATTGATATATTATATTGTAGTGGCATTTTCGTAAATATGTCAAATTAAACCCGTTTTACCAAAAGAAAGCGTCATTAGAATCCTAATTATTAATAAAGATTTTAAGGAAATTTCGAGAAATTTCTATGACGTACGTAGCTTTTACATGAGGATGAATTAATATTAGGATTATTATTATTATTATTATTATTATTATTATTATTATTTATTTAATTAAACACAAACAACAAAAATTGTTGTTTGTGTTCGAGCTCCCCGCGAACGACGAAGAACAGGGGGAACAGCGACGAAGCTCGGGCGACGATCGACGAAGCGCCGGCGATCCTCGCCGTTCTCCGGCCAGACGACGGCGACGAGAGACTCCGGCACATCCCCGCGCGCGAACCGACCAAGTAAGCTCGATTTTCTTTTCCCCCTGTTTCGGTTTTGTCATGGCCGACGGTGACGAGCTCGATTGAGCTCCGACCACCAGCCACTTTTGGCCGTTCTTAGCGTCAAATGGCCGAGCATAACGCCGGCTATGGTTGCCGTGCGTTTGTGTGCTCAAATTGAGCGAAAACAGTGGATGCCCGAATTGGGCATTTCGGGTTTCTTGGGTGAAACCTCGATTTTTACATTTGGTTATGCTAATTGAGCGTATAGGAGGTTGATTGGTGAAGAAATTGACGAGAATTGATGGAAAACCGAAAATGGTGAAATTCCCGGTTTATGGCAGATTCGCGTTTTTGGATTTTTGACCTAGCTAGAGTTGTTTGTTTTAGAATTTCTTTTGACAGGTTAAAATAGGTTATTAGAGGAGCGCGTGGCCGCTGGAATCGTTCGATTCCGATAACCGACGCGAAAGTTACGCACGTTTTAAGTTTCGGGTCGGTTTTTACCGAACCCAAATTAGTGGCCGTTTAGTTAGATTTTAGTTGGATTAAAGCTTTAGGAAATTGCTTTAGTTAAGGCTTTGTTAATTTGGACATTTAGAAGCTTAAATTAGTTTTGACGTCAATGTTGTGTTTTGCCTCAGACAAACAACGCTCGTAGACGGAGCTCAGCGTGCTACGGACGACAGGTAAGTCTCTCGTGACTTGTTTGGCCGATTGGCCTACACCATAAGATTTCTTGTTGTTCGAGGAAATTGGAGATTATAGTAAGTGTCGGGCGAATAGGTTGGGTAGTTAGGTTAATTTCTTATTAGGTTATGTTTCTATTCGTCTTGATGGTATGCACGTTCATTGTTTGTTATTGCTTTGATTATGTTTATAGTATTGCACATGTTCACGCATCATGTTTCTGAAAAGCACGAAAAAGGAATTTCTATGCATGTTTTCATGAAAAGGAAAAGGATAATGTAAATGTATGAATGAATGTAATCTGGTCAAGGAGGTGGCGGTGGTTCAGACATGGCTGCTTGGGGAGCATGTTTTCCCCCCGGTTAGATACGAGGGGCTATCCAATCGCGGGATGTGCCGCTCCTATCTAGCGAGAGTGAGGCCACGGTGACATTATGTAATGAAATGAAATGAAATGAATAGCGAAAAGGTAGGAAGCATGTTTTATGAACTGCACGCATAGCATGCATTGCATTCACGTAGACTTACTGAGCCTTAAGCTCACGACTTATTTTTATGGTGTAGGTGACCTCTACACAGGTGAGGATGAGATCCCTCCACCCGAGGCATGAACAGTTGAAGAAAGATGGCCCGTGGGAGTGTGCTGGGCAGTCGACGCGTAATTGACCCGTGGGGATGTAGGTATATGATTTGGGGACTTGATATGAAATGTATAGTTTGTCATATTAGGATGTTTGGGTTATTCTGGATAGAAATATGTAAGTGATAGGTGTAGGCTGTGGTAAATATTGTTGAATTGCTATGGATAACGAAACTGTTTTGAATTTACAACTTTCTGGAACTGCTTGGGACTTTCTTTTTAAACAGGAGGAATGTTTGGTTTTTAAATGGATCCATGCAGTTCGTTTTCTTGGAAAATGTGTTTTGTTTACTTATGTCTTGAGTCGTTCTGAGTGAGATTATGGAGGATGTATGAGCGTCAAGAGATTTGATGTTGAACTGTATAATTGAGATGTAGATAAGAAATGATATTGTCAGGATGTGATGAATTGATGAGTTGAGGAATGATAGAAGGTTGAGTGGTTTTATGTAAACTGTTTTTATATGATAAATGAATTTTCTTTAAAGGTTTTCGAGAATGTTTTTAATTGGTTTAGAGGCTTAAAAAGGAAAATTTTATACGGGAAAAATAGGTACAGCTTTAGGGGTGTTACAATTATGGTATCAGAGCCCCCGGGTTTTAAAATCGATTCTGTAGACTGCTCGACTGCACAGCCACTACGCGGACATCCTTCATCAACTGTAAGTCTGTTTATACCTTTATTTGATTTTGCTTCTTAGAGATTACTTGTTTTAAATTTTATAGGAGTTTTATAAATATGGTTCGAGGAAGAGATCCTAGAGATGACGCGATGGATCGACTTACGGAGTTGTTAGACCGCCAGTCTCAGCATATGGACCGGCAGGCGCAACAGATTACAGACTTAGTAAATCGGGAGAACCAGCGCGAGAATCAGAGAGCTCAGGAGCTGGTAGTTCCTAATAATCAGGGTATGCAGAAGTTCCAAAGCTTGCAGCCTCCAGTGTTCGATGGACGATCTTCGGATCCAACTATTGCGGAGGAATGGATTCGCAATATGGAGGATATGCTGGAGTATGCGGAGGTGGAGAATGGGAAGAAGGTTGCTTTTGTCACCTTTCACTTGGCATTGGACGCCCGTTTCTGGTGGGATTCAATCAAAGTGAGTACGGATGTGACTACTATGACATGGGAACGATTTAAGACTTTGTTCTTTGATAAGTATTTCAGCCGCACGGTGAGGGCGGCTAAGAGAAATGAATTCACACAGCTGAAGCAGACAGGTTCGGTTGCAGAATACATACGGAAGTTTGAGGCTTTGTCGCGATTTGCACCGCGTCTGGTCAGCGACAATGAAGAAAAGGTGCACCAGTTTATGGAGGGACTTAATTCGGAGATTCGGATGCACGTTATAGTGTCAGGTGTTATTGATGTGCCCTATTCTGACATTGCAGCTAGAGCTCTGGATTTCGAGGCTGCTAGAGCGACTTGTGTTAGGCCGAGAGAGCCAGCTAAGGGCTTCTTTCGCGAGATCCAACCTCAGTCATGGGACCGAGACTGGCAGCCAAGTGAGCATCCACAGCCACGACAACAAAGGAGTGATAAGAGGCCCTATGATAGTAAGGGTGACCGGGGAAAAGGAAAGCTAGTCCAAACGGCTACTCAAAAGCCTTTATGTCCACAGTGCCAGAAGCAGCACTACGGTGATTGTCTGACGCGTACTAATAGATGTTATCGATGTGGGGAAGCTGGCCACTATATCATGAACTGTCCGTTATTGAACCGGAATCAACCAGGCAGAGATCAACAGGGCAGGGATCAAAGAAAGGTTATGCCGAGGGTCTTTGCTTTCATCGAGCCTGGTGACGTCGACGATGGAGCCCAGCCTTCTACCCTGGCAGGTATTGTTTTAATTACCTGTACAACAATATTATTGTTTTGACAATAGTAATAATGATGATAACGATAGGCTTGAGAATAGAAAAGTAAGAAGATAGAAACTGGGTAAGAAAGAGTTGTAGGTGAACCTCGAAGAGAAAATAGTAGGTTACGTATAGGACAATAAGGACCAAATAGAAGTATAGTTATACATTAGTAGGATTAGTTTGATTTAATCAACGGAGTTGCGCACTTAAGGTTTAGTAACAATTAGAGTAATACACCCTATGAGATATGGTTTATAAGTAGGTAAGGATTATGTCTAATTGACAACCCCCTTGGAGTATCGGAATACGACTAATCAAGAAAGACGAAGGTTTAGATATAAACCTATTAAGGAATGACCTAGATTGTTGTAATACTTGGAGTGTGTTTAATTAGAGGATGTACCGTAGAAATCGTATATTAGTGATTCGTGTGAAGCTAAGAGTGTCTAAATTAAGATAGAATTCAAGAGTTAAACTTAGAGAATTGAAGTCATGTGCATGGTGATACTCTAGATACCGAAATTTGTTGTTCTCTAGGAAATGAGTACCACCAAAGACACCTTAGAAGACTAATCCATAAAGGAAGATATTAATCTGTGAGAAGATTTTAACCGACTTATTAGGTGGGAGGTCTAGCGAAGTTAAGAATAATCGACGAGTTGTGGACATGTCAGGCAGTTAGGGTTGCTCGATTGGATTATGAAGCAAAAGATATAGGAGTTAAGTTGTAAACCTATAGTTGGTACAATTTAAACTAAGAGCCACGAACATGAGGCTGACCTTCGAGATGAATATAGGAGCATCGGTGTTCGAGGAATTAGACGGATAAACCTTGGCGTAGGGATGTTTATGACTTTATTTGAATATAGAGGTGTAAGGTTGGAGAACTTGAAGAGAATCGGATGGAGGGCGTAAACTTACCTACAACAAGTTTGCTAACAAGAAAATTGTTAGACAAATTATTGTGAAGTAGACAAGTAGAGTATTTGAACCCGACTAGGAGGAACGAAAGAGGATTGACCATTGTGTAACTTTGAAGAAATCCTCGTAGGATATTAGAGGTAAGTGCAAGGGATGGTTAGATTAAAAGAGAAGAGTTAAGATTAGAAGCCTAGTTCGATGGCTAATGTCGGGCGATTTGTGAAATTCACAATATGTTGAATAGAAAATGTAAGTTGCTCGGAAAGCCATTTAAAGTAAACTTAGAATGGGACAAGTTAGAAAAGCTCCGAAAGACCGATGGATGCATTAGAGACTTAAGGTTATAATAAATAGTTAAAACAATTCTATGGTCAAAACTTGGGGATTCCATTGTACATGGAGTTAATAAGGAAATTGAGCTAAGCAGATGAGGATAATGTATATAGTATTTAGCAAAGGACATAACGATAGAATTCGTTGAGGTAGCTTAGAACAAAAAAAAAAAAAAAAATGATATTTATAGCGTCTTAGTTACAAAGGGATCAGAATTCTAAGCGAGTGGTAACTTTGTCCCCAGATGGACTCGTCGGGGCCTCGGGGTAATCTCGAGGAGATGGTTTGTGAGATTTAGAGATTTAAGTCTTAGTTGAGAATTTCTTTTATTAAGACCCGCGAGGTGCCCAAGGAAGTTAAGTTATTTCGAGAATTGAGGATAAGAGGCAATCTTTAGTAGAAACCAATTAATAAGTGAGAGAGAGTTTAATGTTTTGGGTGACTAAATGCAAACCAACACGTGCTCGGGGCGTTAAGTGTCAAGTACGCAGTTGGAGATCGTTTGGTTAAGACCGAGAGATTTGGTAAGAGTTGATACGTAAACTGAAAGTGAGGACTACGATTAGGGAGTTAATGTATAAATTCGGTGGGTGTGCATCCCGATTGTGAACAGGATCAAGGGAATTGCGTCGAGGTATGGGTTACAGCCCAGAATTTGATGAAATTGTAGGCATTCAATTTGATTGGTGTTAGGAAGCTTAGGTATGGCTCTAACCAAAATATGTCGGAAGTTGGTACATGCGCAAGTATTAAAGTGACAAATATGTTGTCGGGTTAATTGATTGAGATTTGAGAATTTAGATTTTGCTTAGTACGTGAAAGAGGATGTGTACGATCGAATCGAAAGTAGGGGATACGAAATTAGAGCCAATGTTAGAGAATATAGTAGGGTTTCGGTTTAGAACCACGAAGAAGGACCAAAAGTACAGATGGTTTACCGAGGTAAAAATGCCGTAAACAAGAGACGTAAATGTCAAGGACTATAAGCTATGGCGAATTTTGAGGACAAAATTCTAAATAAGGTGGATGGAATGTAATACCCGGCTTGTACGGATTTTTGATTTAATATATTTTATTGATATATTATATTGTAGTGGCATTTTCGTAAATATGTCAAATTAAACCCGTTTTACCAAAAGAAAGCGTCATTAGAATCCTAATTATTAATAAAGATTTTAAGGAAATTTCGGGAAATTTCTATGACGTACGTAGCTTTTACATGAGGATGAATTAATATTAGGATTATTATTATTATTATTATTATTATTATTATTATTTATTTAATTAAACACAAACAACAAAAATTGTTGTTTGTGTTCGAGCTCCCCGCGAACGACGAAGAACAGGGGGAACGGCGACGATCGACGAAGCGCCGGCGATCCTCGTCGTTCTCCGGCCAGACGACGGCGACGAGAGACTCCGGCACATCCCCGCGCGCGAACCGACCAAGTAAGCTCGATTTTCTTTTCCCCCTGTTTCGATTTTGTCATGGCCGACGGTGACGAGCTCGATTGAGCTCCGACCACCAGCCACTTTTGGCCGTTCTTAGCGTCAAATGGCCGAGCATAACGCCGGCTATGGTTGCCGTGCGTTTGTGTGCTCAAATTGAGCGAAAACAGTGGATGCCCGAATTGGGCATTTCGGGTTTCTTGGGTGAAACCTCGATTTTTACATTTGGTTATGCTAATTGAGCGTATAGGAGGTTGATTGGTGAAGAAATTGACGAGAATTGATGGAAAACCGAAAATGGTGAAATTCCCGGTTTAGGGCAGATTCGCGTTTTTGGATTTTTGACCTAGCTAGAGTTGTTTGTTTTAGAATTTCTTTTGACAGGTTAAAATAGGTTATTAGAGGAGCGCGTGGCCGCTGGAATCGTTCGATTCCGATAACCGACGCGAAAGTTACGCACGTTTTAAGTTTCGGGTCGGTTTTTACCGAACCCAAATTAGTGGCCGTTTAGTTAGATTTTAGTTGGATTAAAGCTTTAGGAAATTGCTTTAGTTAAGGCTTTGTTAATTTGGACGTTTAGAAGCTTAAATTAGTTTTGACGTCAATGTTGTGTTTTGCCTCAGACAAACAACGCTCGTAGACGGAGCTCAGCGTGCTACGGACGACAAGTAAGTCTCTCGTGACTTGTTTGGCCGATTGGCCTACACCATAAGATTTCTTGTTGTTCGAGGAAATTGGAGATTATAGTAAGTGTCGGGCGAATATGTTGGGTAGTTAGGTTAATTTCTTATTAGGTTATGTTTCTATTCGTCTTGATGGTATGCACGTTCATTGTTTGTTATTGCTTTGATTATGTTTATAGTATTGCACATGTTCATGCATCATGTTTCTGAAAAGCACGAAAAAGGAATTTCTATGCATGTTTTCATGAAAAGGAAAAGGATAATGTAAATGTATAATGAATGTAATCTGGTCAAGGAGGTGGCGGTGGTTCAGACATGGCTGCTTGGGGAGCATGTTTTCCCCCCGGTTAGATACGAGGGGCTATCCAATCGCGGGATGTGCCGCTCCTATCTAGCGAGAGTGAGGCCACGGTGACATTATGTAATGAAATGAAATGAAATGAATAGCGAAAAGGTAGGAAGCATGTTTTATGAACTGCACGCATAGCATGCATTGCATTCACGTAGACTTACTGAGCCTTAAGCTCACGACTTATTTTTATGGTGTAGGTGACCTCTACACAGGTGAGGATGAGATCCCTCCACCCGAGGCATGAACAGTTGAAGAAAGATGGCCCGTGGGAGTGTGCTGGGCAGTCGACGCGTAATTGACCCGTGGGGATGTAGGTATATGATTTGGGGACTTGATATGAATGTATAGTTTGTCATATTAGGATGTTTGGGTTATTCTGGATAGAAATATGTAAGTGATAGGTGTAGGCTGTGGTAAATATTGTTGAATTGCTATGGATAACGAAACTGTTTTGAATTTACAACTTTCTGGAACTGCTTGGGACTTTCTTTTTAAACAGGAGGAATGTTTGGTTTTTAAATGGATCCATGCAGTTCGTTTTCTTGGAAAATGTGTTTTGTTTACTTATGTCTTGAGTCGTTCTGAGTGAGATTATGGAGGATGTATGAGCGTCAAGAGATTTGATGTTGAACTGTATAATTGAGATGTAGATAAGAAATGATATTGTCAGGATGTGATGAATTGATGAGTTGAGGAATGATAGAAGGTTGAGTGGTTTTATGTAAACTGTTTTTATATGATAAATGAATTTTCTTTAAAGGTTTTCGAGAATGTTTTTAATTGGTTTAGAGGCTTAAAAAGGAAAATTTTATACGGGAAAAATAGGTACAGCTTTAGGGGTGTTACATAATGAAAACTATATTAGTTAAATAATGAAAGTTTGTTTATGAATCTAAGGGTAAAAATGTACCTGTGTCCCGTCAAATGTTTGGAAATCCATAAATGTATCGTGCGAAGCGGCAACGCCTAAAGTGGATCATCTGTCAGGACATGTGCGACTATTATGCCCTTGACGTCGATATTTACCACACGACATCGCAAATTTCTTCTTAGAAATTTTCGACGTAGATGGCTCATCGATATCGCGCACTCTTTTATTTTTTGGCATACCAGGTTGACGCCTTCTATAACGACCCGTCACCTTCCGGCTTGCCCGCGCGGACGTACCGCCATCCGAGTAGCTCAAGTGGTACTACCACTTGTAGCCCATGGTACTTAATCCTTGAGGTCCTGGGTTCGAGTGGTGGGGAAGGCAAAAACTCCATTTCCAGGGGGGAGAAGGTCATGAGTACGATGACTGCACGAACCGGAACCCGGATGGCGGTACGTCTGCGTGGGCAAGCTGGAAGGTGACGGGTCGTTACAAAAAAGGCGGCCCTGGCATGGGGTCGGGGTCGTTACACCTTCTCTGGTGCGGAAATATTAGGGTCGCATTGTCTGGTTCCGGCCACATTTGTTGGCCATTAATGAGATAAATGAAGTTTGAGTACATCGCCAAATATGTAGACCGGTGATACCATTGATGAATGAAATTTTTTTGTGGCAGTTTCATGAAATTCATGCATGGAATTGCATGAACACATGAGATTCCAGTAAGCTCTTACCTTCGACATTTGCTGTAACACCCGGCATTTTTACCTATGTAATTATTTTCCCGAATTATTAAGTGGGATTAATTCAATGATAATACAATGTATGATTTGTTGGAAACCAAAACGAATGAGAAATTGGATAATGAGATAAAAACCAAACCAATGTGTAACTAAATAAACAAGCTAGTTTGAAATGGATGAAGGGGTAGTTTGGGGTGAAATTAAGGTTGGTGGGAGGAGGCCAATGGATGAATGCCAAGTGTACAACTTGTTGGAGAAGCCAAGTTTTTCCTCCCTCATTCTCTTCCCTCCTACGTGAAACCTTTCTTTCTCTTCTCTGTTTTCCTTCTCCGCTTCTTCTTTTCTTTTCCTGCGATTTCAACCTTTCATAAAACACTACCATTTTTCCTGCCTGCTCCAGCAAAGGTAAACGTCTACTAAAGCTAACATTTTGGATAAGTTAAAAAGTGAGTTTTTACCGAAGTTTAGGGTTTTGGTATTTGTGAAAACTCACTGTTTTTGGATGAAAACACGTTGTTGTTTTCTAAGGATTTGAAAGATGTTACTGTTGATTTCTAACAGCTTATTAGTTAGCATTTGTAGCGTGTTTTAAATTCTCTACATGCATGCTACAGGTCCGAGCATTTCTGAGACATTCAGAACATCAACGCGATAGCAACCAGGTAAGTTCATGCCCGTAGGTTGGCCCTTAAGGCCCTGCAACTTGGAGGTACTAGGAGTATCAGTTCTGTCGGTTTGTTTTGGGTAGAAGAGTTAGAATAAGTTCTGAGTTGTCTGGTTTTGTTTCACTCTCTGTTGTGATATTCTTGTTGCCTGTTATTTTAGGTTCAAGCACCATCCATGCATACCCGTTTTTCTGTAAAATCATGTAAACGTTTTATGTACACAATTTTGAAGTTGAGTATGATAAAACCTGTAATGAATGTATGGTTAAGTGTGGACGAGGACTGGCATCCTGTTCTTGTCCTTCTCTGGGACTCATGTAAAATTATCCCTGCCAAGGATACCCTGTACCTTGTCCTTCCCTGGGACCCGGCAAAATTACTAACCAGTGTCATGTCCTGTTATGTCAAGTATGTATATGCGCCAGTTCCTCTATAAGCCCCACTTATACCTCCCTGTCCAGTGAAATGTAAGGTAATGTTCATGTATTTGAAAATGTTCATGCATAGCACGTGCATCACTTTGCATTGTATGTTCTTACTGAGCTCTAGGCTCATAGCTGAACTCCCTGTTGTAGGTACTGAACCCGTGGATGAGGACTTTGTGCCTCCGGCCGATGTGTAGGTGCTGTTGGAGGAATGAGCTTGCGGGGGTTGGTTGTGGCAGCCAGACATATTCTGATTTCCTGTGGTGTGTATGTATGTCAAGTTCTGCATAGTTTTTTTGAGATTTTAAAACAAAGTTTAGTCTCTGTTAGGAATTCTGTTGGGATTTTGATAAAGTATAGGTTTTGGAGTTTATGTTTTTAAACCTCTGTATTTGACAGTGGAATGTATGTTTGAAAATATTCTGGAATTGCTCGTATGTTTTGAAGTATTCTGGAATTTGTTTGGGATATTTTCTGTTAGTCTGTGCATGGACAGTTTCTGGTTTTAGAGCTATCCATGTAGTGTGATTTTTTTTCTTAAGTTTCTGTCATGTTAGAGCCATCCATGTAATTTGTTTTTTTTTTAAATTCCGTCGTGTTTTTCCCGATATGTTCAAAATCATGTTTTGAATCGTTTTATGAAGTTTGAAGTTTTCATACATTCTGTTTCCACAACTTCTGTTTTCATGTAATCATGTTAAAAGTTACCAGTTTTGTCTTTTAAGTTTTAATCTTCCGGTCACTGTTCACAAATTTCATCTTCCGGTTACTGTTCACAGATTTCATCTTCCGGTCACTGTTCACAAATTTAATCTTCCGGTTACTGTTCACAAATTTCATCTTCCGGTCACTGTTCACAAATTTCATCTTCCGGTCACTGTTCACAAATTTCATCTTCCGGTCACTGTTCACAAATTTCATCTTCCGGTCACTGTTCACAAATTTCATCTTCCGGTCACTGTTCACAAATTTCATCTTCCGGTCACTGTTCACAAATTTCATCTTCCGGTCACTGTTCACAAATTTCATCTTCCGGTCACTGTTCACAAATTTCATCTTCCGGTCACTGTTCACAAATTTCATCTTCCGGTCACTGTTCACAAATTTCATCTTCCGGTCACTGTTCACAAATTTCATCTTCCGGTCACTGTTCACAAATTTCATCTTCCGGTCACTGTTCACAAATTTCATCTTCCGGTCACTGTTCACAAATTTCATCTTCCGGTCACTGTTCACAAATTTCATCTTCCGGTCACTGTTCACAAATTTCATCTTCCGGTCACTGTTCACAAATTTCATCTTCCGGTCACTGTTCACAAATTTCATCTTCCGGTCACTGTTCACAAATTTCATCTTCCGGTCACTGTTCACAAATTTCATCTTCCGGTCACTGTTCACAAATTTCATCTTCCGGTCACTGTTCACAAATTTCATCTTCCGGTCACTGTTCACAAATTTCATCTTCCGGTCACTGTTCACAAATTTCATCTTCCGGTCACTGTTCACAAATTTCATCTTCCGGTCACTGTTCACAAATTTCATCTTCCGGTCACTGTTCACAAATTTCATCTTCCGGTCACTGTTCACAAATTTCATCTTCCGGTCACTGTTCACAAATTTCATCTTCCGGTCACTGTTCACAAATTTCATCTTCCGGTCACTGTTCACAAATTTCATCTTCCGGTCACTGTTCACAAATTTCATCTTCCGGTCACTGTTCACAAATTTCATCTTCCGGTCACTGTTCACAAATTTCATCTTCCGGTCACTGTTCACAAATTTCATCTTCCGGTCACTGTTCACAAATTTCATCTTCCGGTCACTGTTCACAAATTTCATCTTGTTTTTCTGTAAAATGTCCGGTGTGATGGCTCCGATCCTGGACCCCGATCAGGTACGGTTTCGGGGCGTCACATTTGCATACGCATGCATTCAGGTCAATGACATATTGTTCGTTGCTGTTTCTGACTTCAAACCTTGCATCCCCCACTAACTAAGCACTCCATTGTTGAGCTGCCTCTTTTAGCTTCCCCAACTTTTTCGTTATCTTAGGACACATGACATTTGTTGACTTGAGCATCTTGTCGTATTTTTTTACAATGCGAGCTATCAAAGTATTTTGAATAATCTCGAACATGGTCAGGATTGGTTTGTCCCTGGCCGACAATAGAGCTACATTGAACGACTCGCTTAAATTATTCAAGCCCAAGTCGCACTTGGAAATCGACGAAAATGCATGAGTAGCCCTATAGCTAGGCAGTGTTCGTCGAAGCCATGCGCAGGCATCCACGTTTTGTAACACCCGAGTTTTTCGGGTTTCAGCTCCAAGGCTATTTTGGTAAATAAGTAAATTAGGTCCGTTTTGCGAGCGGATAGTTTTATTAGGACCCTAGAAATTTACGGGAATTTGTAGAAGAATAAGTGAAATTTTAGAAACCCAAATCGAGAAGAGTAATGCTAAAGTTCCCGTTTTAGCCTTTTAGTATATCAATTTGTAAAAATAGCAAAATAAGTCCGTTTTGGAAACGGTGAGTTTTGTTAGAACTCTAAGATTAAATTGGAATTTGTGGGGATATACGGGATTTAACGGGATTTACGGAAGAGCGAAACGGTATATTAATGTTTTAATAGGAATTAGGATAATTAATATTATTATTATTATTATTATTATTAATAATAATTAAAATAACAACAGAATGGTTAATCCATTCTGTTGTTACGAGCTCGAGCTCGAGCTCCCGACGACGGCGACGACAGAGAGCCGTGGGCGCGGCTCTCCTCCGACGAAAACGCCGGCGTTTTCCGGTGCCCTCCGGCCAGACGACGGCGACGGCCAGTCTCCGGCCTGACTCCGCGCACGAACCGACCAGGTGAGTTCGGTTTTCTCCTTTTTTGGTTCGGTTTAAGGCAGTGAGTGGCGAGCTCGATTGAGCTCCGATCTCCGGCCAAAATAGGTTGCTTCCGGCGTGGGTTTGCCAACCCTTGGGCCGGCTATCGTTGCTTGGCCGAGGAATGCCCAATTTGGGCGAAATTCCAGTGAAGCCCGATTAGGGCAATTCGGGTTTATGAATTGGAACTTCGATTTTAGGTTAGTTTATGTTAATTGAATGTTAAAAAGATAGATTAGTGAAGAAATTGATGGGATTTGATGAAAAATCGAAAAAGTGGAATTTTCCGAAAAAGGGCAGTTTCGGGTTTTTGACAAATTGACCTAGCTCCGGTCGTTTGTTTTAAAATTCCTTTTGGCAGATTAAAATAGGTTATTAGAGGAGTACGTGGCCACTGGAATCGTTCAATTCCGATAACCGACGCAAAAGTTACACGCGTTCGAAGTTTTAGGTCGGTTTTTACCGAACCCAAATTAGAGTCCGAAATTAATAGGTTTATAGTAATTAACGATATAAAGGACGTATTGAACGTTATTGGACGGAATTAGAGTGAATTGTGAGAAATGTTAAAATTGGAGAATTTTCGGGTTTTTAGGAAAACTCGTTAATTGTGATTTTAAACTATCGAGCGTTAATCGTTGTTTAAATACTTCGATTAGTTAGGTGAAGATTTTAGGAAATTCATTAGTTAAGGTTTTTGTTAAATTTGGACATATTATTGTTTAAGCTCGTATTAACGACAAATTGATAACAATTGCGTAGGTGAACCACGCTCGTGGACGGAGCTAGCCTTGCAACGGACGTCAGGTATGTTCTCGTGATCTTCTTTGGCCGATTGGCCTACACCGTACGTCGTGGTCTCGAGGAGTTTTGGAGATGCCCTTAGTTAGTTTTGCTCGATTTGGGTAGCTAGGTCTTAGGAGTTTATAGTTTATGTTTTTACAGTTTTGATGGTACATGTTATTGCTTGTTTATTTTATGATAGAGAACTGTTCACGCATTCACTTGATTTTAAAGAAAAGCATGAAAATGAACTTCCGCACAGAGTTTTTAAAGATAACGTAAAGCATAGCATGGCCGAAAGGCACAGAGGCCGAAAGGCACAGAGGCCGAAAGGCATACAGGCCGAAAGGCACAGAGGCCGAAAGGCATACAGGCCGAAAGGCACAGAGGCCGAAAGGCACAGAGGTCACGCGAGGTGGGGCTCAGGCACGGCTGTACGTGTTGTAAGCGTGCACCCTCCGCCTCTAGCTGGAAAGAGTAGTCCGCCCGCTGGATGAGCTCTCTCCGGTTAGAGGGATAGGATCTCGGTGGCAACCACAGAGCATTGCATAGAAAGATAAAATAAAGCATGGTTTATTAAATTCATAGCACAGCATGCATCGCATTTACGTAGAGCTTACTGGGATTTCATCTCATAGTGTATATGT
>CM039506.1:44506688-44509188 GCA_022432975.1 Begonia masoniana
TTGTGAACAGTGACCGGAAAGATGAAGTTGTGAACAGTGACCGGAAAGATGAAGTTGTGAACAGTGACCGGAAGATGAAGTTGTGAACAGTGACCGGAAGATGAAGTTGTGAACAGTGACCGAAAGATGAAGTTGTGAACAGTGACCGAAAGATGAAGTTGTGAACAGTGACCGGAAAGATGAGTTGTGAACAGTGACCGGAAAGATGAGTTGTGAACAGTGACCGGAAAGATGAGTTGTGAACAGTGACCGGAAAGATGAGTTGTGAACAGTGACCGAAAGATGAAGTTGTGAACAGTGACCGGAAGATGAAGTTGTGAACAGTGACCGGAAGATGAAGTTGTGAACAGTGACCGGAAAGATGAGTTGTGAACAGTGACCGGAAAGATGAGTTGTGAACAGTGACCGAAAGATGAAGTTGTGAACAGTGACCGGAAAGATGAGTTGTGAACAGTGACCGAAAGATGAAGTTGTGAACAGTGACCGGAAAGATGAGTTGTGAACAGTGACCGAAAGATGAAGTTGTGAACAGTGACCGGAAGATGAAGTTGTGAACAGTGACCGGAAAGATGAGTTGTGAACAGTGACCGGAAAGATGAGTTGTGAACAGTGACCGAAAGATGAAGTTGTGAACAGTGACCGAAAGATGAAGTTGTGAACAGTGACCGAAGATGAAGTTGTGAACAGTGACCGGAAAGATGAGTTGTGAACAGTGACCGGAAAGATGAGTTGTGAACAGTGACCGGAAAGATGAGTTGTGAACAGTGACCGAAAGATGAAGTTGTGAACAGTGACCGAAAGATGAAGTTGTGAACAGTGACCGAAAGATGAAGTTGTGAACAGTGACCGAAAGATGAAGTTGTGAACAGTGACCGAAAGATGAAGTTGTGAACAGTGACCGGAAAGATGAAGTTGTGAACAGTGACCGGAAAGATGAAGTTGTGAACAGTGACCGGAAAGATGAAGTTGTGAACAGTGACCGGAAAGATGAAGTTGTGAACAGTGACCGGAAGATGAAGTTGTGAACAGTGACCGGAAGATGAAGTTGTGAACAGTGACCGGAAGATGAAGTTGTGAACAGTGACCGGAAGATGAAGTTGTGAACAGTGTCCGGAAGATGAAGTTGTGAACAGTGACCGGAAAGATGAAGTTGTGAACAGTGACCGGAAGATGAAGTTGTGAACAGTGACCGGAAGATGAAGTTGTGAACAGTGACCGGAAGATGAAGTTGTGAACAGTGACCGGAAAGATGAAGTTGTGAACAGTGACCGGAAGATGAAGTTGTGAACAGTGACCGGAAGATGAAGTTGTGAACAGTGACCGGAAGATGAAGTTGTGAACAGTGACCGGAAGATGAAGTTGTGAACAGTGACCGGAAAGATGAAGTTGTGAACAGTGACCGGAAAGATGAAGTTGTGAACAGTGACCGGAAGATGAAGTTGTGAACAGTGACCGGAAAGATGAAGTTGTGAACAGTGACCGGAAGATGAAGTTGTGAACAGTGACCGGAAGATGAAGTTGTGAACAGTGACCGGAAGATGAAGTTGTGAACAGTGACCGGAAAGATGAAGTTGTGAACAGTGACCGGAAGATGAAGTTGTGAACAGTGACCGGAAGATGAAGTTGTGAACAGTGACCGGAAGATGAAGTTGTGAACAGTGACCGGAAGATGAAGTTGTGAACAGTGACCGGAAGATGAAGTTGTGAACAGTGACCGGAAGATGAAGTTGTGAACAGTGACCGGAAGATGAAGTTGTGAACAGTGACCGGAAAGATGAAGTTGTGAACAGTGACCGGAAAGATGAAGTTGTGAACAGTGACCGGAAGATGAAGTTGTGAACAGTGACCGGAAGATGAAGTTGTGAACAGTGACCGGAAGATGAAGTTGTGAACAGTGACCGGAAGATGAAGTTGTGAACAGTGACCGGAAGATGAAGTTGTGAACAGTGACCGGAAGATGAAGTTGTGAACAGTGACCGGAAGATGAAGTTGTGAACAGTGACCGGAAGATGAAGTTGTGAACAGTGACCGGAAGATGAAGTTGTGAACAGTGACCGGAAGATGAAGTTGTGAACAGTGACCGGAAAGATGAAGTTGTGAACAGTGACCGGAAGATGAAGTTGTGAACAGTGACCGGAAGATGAAGTTGTGAACAGTGACCGGAAAGATGAAGTTGTGAACAGTGACCGGAAGATGAAGTTGTGAACAGTGACCGGAAGATGAAGTTGTGAACAGTGACCGGAAGATGAAGTTGTGAACAGTGACCGGAAGATGAAGTTGTGAACAGTGACCGGAAGATGAAGTTGTGAACAGTGACCGGAAGATGAAGTTGTGAACAGTGACCGGAAAGATGAAGTTGTGAACAGTGACCGGAAGATGAAGTTGTGAACAGTGACCGGAAGATGAAGTTGTGAACAGTGACCGGAAGATGAAGTTGTGAACAGTGACCGGAAGATGAAGTTGTGAACAGTGACCGGAAAGATGAAGTTGTGAACAGTGA
>CM039506.1:45216688-45306688 GCA_022432975.1 Begonia masoniana
AAAAAAAAAAAAAAAAAAAAAAAAAAAAAAAAAAAAAAAAAAAAAAAAAAAAAAAAAAAAAAAAAAAAAAAAAAAAAAAAAAAAAAAAAAAAAAAAAAAAAAAAAAAAAAAAAAAAAAAAAAAAAAAAAAAAAAAAAAAAAAAAAAAAAAAAAAAAAAAAAAAAAAAAAAAAAAAAAAAAAAAAAAAAAAAAAAAAAAAAAAAAAAAAAAAAAAAAAAAAAAAAAAAAAAAAAAAAAAAAAAAAAAAAAAAAAAAAAAAAAAAAAAAAAAAAAAAAAAAAAAAAAAAAAAAAAAAAAAAAAAAAAAAAAAAAAAAAAAAAAAAAAAAAAAAAAAAAAAAAAAAAAAAAAAAAAAAAAAAAAAAAAAAAAAAAAAAAAAAAAAAAAAAAAAAAAAAAAAAAAAAAAAAAAAAAAAAAAAAAAAAAAAAAAAAAAAAAAAAAAAAAAAAAAAAAAAAAAAAAAAAAAAAAAAAAAAAAAAAAAAAAAAAAAAAAAAAAAAAAAAAAAAAAAAAAAAAAAAAAAAAAAAAAAAAAAAAAAAAAAAAAAAAAAAAAAAAAAAAAAAAAAAAAAAAAAAAAAAAAAAAAAAAAAAAAAAAAAAAAAAAAAAAAAAAAAAAAAAAAAAAAAAAAAAAAAAAAAAAAAAAAAAAAAAAAAAAAAAAAAAAAAAAAAAAAAAAAAAAAAAAAAAAAAAAAAAAAAAAAAAAAAAAAAAAAAAAAAAAAAAAAAAAAAAAAAAAAAAAAAAAAAAAAAAAAAAAAAAAAAAAAAAAAAAAAAAAAAAAAAAAAAAAAAAAAAAAAAAAAAAAAAAAAAAAAAAAAAAAAAAAAAAAAAAAAAAAAAAAAAAAAAAAAAAAAAAAAAAAAAAAAAAAAAAAAAAAAAAAAAAAAAAAAAAAAAAAAAAAAAAAAAAAAAAAAAAAAAAAAAAAAAAAAAAAAAAAAAAAAAAAAAAAAAAAAAAAAAAAAAAAAAAAAAAAAAAAAAAAAAAAAAAAAAAAAAAAAAAAAAAAAAAAAAAAAAAAAAAAAAAAAAAAAAAAAAAAAAAAAAAAAAAAAAAAAAAAAAAAAAAAAAAAAAAAAAAAAAAAAAAAAAAAAAAAAAAAAAAAAAAAAAAAAAAAAAAAAAAAAAAAAAAAAAAAAAAAAAAAAAAAAAAAAAAAAAAAAAAAAAAAAAAAAAAAAAAAAAAAAAAAAAAAAAAAAAAAAAAAAAAAAAAAAAAAAAAAAAAAAAAAAAAAAAAAAAAAAAAAAAAAAAAAAAAAAAAAAAAAAAAAAAAAAAAAAAAAAAAAAAAAAAAAAAAAAAAAAAAAAAAAAAATATTATGAGTAGGTAATAGAAAATTTTCGTAATTGTTTAAAATTTTTATGATTTATTATAATATGTTTATAAAATAATAAAATAAAATTACAATAAATCGTACATATGTTAAAAAATCACGAAAAGTTTCAGATTATCTTCTCATTAAGTATTGAACATGTGTAAAAATTTCAACTAAATCCAAGATCGTTTGATAATTTTTTAAATGAGGGTTTAATAAAATTGTTGATAGAAGGTCTAAACTGATAACAAAATCAAAGTACATGGTTTGATTTGACGGCTTTTTTAGTACAGGGGGTGAATTAAAAAAATGCATATAGTACAGGGTTCAAATCAATAATTACCCTAAAAATTAATTTGAATCCAAAATTACGAGGTTAATATAAAACATCCCTAAATAAAAAATTTTAACAACCAAAACCTTAAATTATCTAAAATGTAACAAATCAAATCCTAGCGGGTGGCTGATCATCCCCCGTCTTGAATTTACACTGGGAACGGGGGGCTGATCACCCCCGTTCTAAATTTACACCACAAACGGGGGGCGATCACCCCTGTTCTATCAAGTACTTATGTGACACTAGACGTATTGTTTAAAATTGTTTAAAATTATTTAAAATTTGTATGATTTATTATAATATGTTTATAAAATAATAAAATAAAATTACAATAAATCGTACATATGTTAAAAAATCACGAAAAGTTTCAGATTATCTTCTCATTAAGTAGTGAACATGTGGTAAAAATTTCAACTAAATCCAAGATCGTTTGATAATTTTTTAAATGAAGGTTTAATAAAATTGTTGATAGAAGGTCTAAACTGATAACAAAATCAAAGTACATGGTTCGATTTGACGATTTTTTAGTACAGGGGGTGAATTAAAAAAATGCATATAGTACAGGGTTCAAATCAATAATTACCCTAAAAATTAATTTGAATCCAAAATTACGAGGTTAATATAAAACATCCCTAAATAAAAAATTTTAACAACCAAAACCTTAAATTATCTAAAATGTAACAAATCAAATCCTAGCGGGTGGCTGATCATCCCCCGTCTTGAATTTACACTGGGAACGGGGGGCTGATCACCCCCGTTCTAAATTTACACCACAAACGGGGGGCGATCACCCCTGTTCTATCAAGTACTTATGTGACACTAGACGTATTGTTTAAAATTGTTTAAAATTATTTAAAATTTGTATGATTTATTATAATATGTTTATAAAATAATAAAATAAAATTACAATAAATCGTACATATGTTAAAAAATCACGAAAAGTTTCAGATTATCTTCTCATTAAGTAGTGAACATGTAGTAAAAATTCCAACTAAATCTAAGATCGTTTGATAATTTTTTAAAAAAAAAAAAAAAAAAAAAAAAAAAAAAAAAAAAAAAAAAAAAAAAAAAAAAAAAAAAAAAAAAAAAAAAAAAAAAAAAAAAAAAAAAAAAAAAAAAAAAAAAAAAAAAAAAAAAAAAAAAAAAAAAAAAAAAAAAAAAAAAAAAAAAAAAAAAAAAAAAAAAAAAAAAAAAAAAAAAAAAAAAAAAAAAAAAAAAAAAAAAAAAAAAAAAAAAAAAAAAAAAAAAAAAAAAAAAAAAAAAAAAAAAAAAAAAAAAAAAAAAAAAAAAAAAAAAAAAAAAAAAAAAAAAAAAAAAAAAAAAAAAAAAAAAAAAAAAAAAAAAAAAAAAAAAAAAAAAAAAAAAAAAAAAAAAAAAAAAAAAAAAAAAAAAAAAAAAAAAAAAAAAAAAAAAAAAAAAAAAAAAAAAAAAAAAAAAAAAAAAAAAAAAAAAAAAAAAAAAAAAAAAAAAAAAAAAAAAAAAAAAAAAAAAAAAAAAAAAAAAAAAAAAAAAAAAAAAAAAAAAAAAAAAAAAAAAAAAAAAAAAAAAAAAAAAAAAAAAAAAAAAAAAAAAAAAAAAAAAAAAAAAAAAAAAAAAAAAAAAAAAAAAAAAAAAAAAAAAAAAAAAAAAAAAAAAAAAAAAAAAAAAAAAAAAAAAAAAAAAAAAAAAAAAAAAAAAAAAAAAAAAAAAAAAAAAAAAAAAAAAAAAAAAAAAAAAAAAAAAAAAAAAAAAAAAAAAAAAAAAAAAAAAAAAAAAAAAAAAAAAAAAAAAAAAAAAAAAAAAAAAAAAAAAAAAAAAAAAAAAAAAAAAAAAAAAAAAAAAAAAAAAAAAAAAAAAAAAAAAAAAAAAAAAAAAAAAAAAAAAAAAAAAAAAAAAAAAAAAAAAAAAAAAAAAAAAAAAAAAAAAAAAAAAAAAAAAAAAAAAAAAAAAAAAAAAAAAAAAAAAAAAAAAAAAAAAAAAAAAAAAAAAAAAAAAAAAAAAAAAAAAAAAAAAAAAAAAAAAAAAAAAAAAAAAAAAAAAAAAAAAAAAAAAAAAAAAAAAAAAAAAAAAAAAAAAAAAAAAAAAAAAAAAAAAAAAAAAAAAAAAAAAAAAAAAAAAAAAAAAAAAAAAAAAAAAAAAAAAAAAAAAAAAAAAAAAAAAAAAAAAAAAAAAAAAAAAAAAAAAAAAAAAAAAAAAAAAAAAAAAAAAAAAAAAAAAAAAAAAAAAAAAAAAAAAAAAAAAAAAAAAAAAAAAAAAAAAAAAAAAAAAAAAAAAAAAAAAAAAAAAAAAAAAAAAAAAAAAAAAAAAAAAAAAAAAAAAAAAAAAAAAAAAAAAAAAAAAAAAAAAAAAAAAAAAAAAAAAAAAAAAAAAAAAAAAAAAAAAAAAAAAAAAAAAAAAAAAAAAAAAAAAAAAAAAAAAAAAAAAAAAAAAAAAAAAAAAAAAAAAAAAAAAAAAAAAAAAAAAAAAAAAAAAAAAAAAAAAAAAAAAAAAAAAAAAAAAAAAAAAAAAAAAAAAAAAAAAAAAAAAAAAAAAAAAAAAAAAAAAAAAAAAAAAAAAAAAAAAAAAAAAAAAAAAAAAAAAAAAAAAAAAAAAAAAAAAAAAAAAAAAATATAGGTGTCGCGCCTCGAAATGGCCCATCGTTCTCAATTATTTTGCTTGAGAATGGGGGACCGTTCTTAGGAACGGGGGCCAATCTCTGATACTATATATGAAAAAAAACCTCCTGACTGGCGAAAACCATAAAATCTCTCCACCATTTTCTTGCTTAGATGAATTTTCTCTGTATTAGTGACGTCGATGGATTCTGATTCGAGTAGATCAGTTGATTTAGACGAGACAACAACGTGTGATGCCAATATGGACTGATATTCGTACTCCGCGCCCATATATAGTGATGTTCGGGCATTCGATGACCTAGAAGATAATTAAGAAATAGAGGTGCAATCGATGTCGAAAACTATAGACGATAAGCTTTGAATACCGATCAATTCGGAGGATGATGAGGTGGAAAGAATACAGGTAATGAAAGAAATTTTTATAGAGATTTTATCTAGATAAAAAATATAGTTCTTTAAAGGCAAGAGAATAAATAGTAGAATATGCATTGAATAATGGTTATGAGATCAAATTCATTAAAAGTGAATCTCAACGACTGACGGCAGTGTATGAAGAAGGATGTGATTGGCGACTGCATGGTTCAAAGATGCAAAATGAGCTTACGTTTCAAATAAAGAGTTTTAACGATCTCACAACTGTTCAAAGAAAATTGAAAATCGACACGCTATGGCAAAATAGGTGGCAAATCATTATTTGGATAGGTTCAAAAGTCAACCTACGTGGAAAATTCCTTCCATTATCGAGACAGTGAGGAAAGATATGAATGTCAACATTACACCAAGTCATGCCAGAAGAGCAAGAAGCGAAGCACGAAAACAAAATGAAAGGAAGGGTGACGAACAATACAATCTATTGTGGTCGTGCGTAGAAGAAATAAGTAGATCAAATCTGGGTAGCACATTGGGCCTATAGACTTACTTAGTGGGCTCTGCCGATGATGAGTCATGTGTATTTGAAAGAATGATGTGTATGGCTGCTTGCAAGGCATGTTTTCTACAGTATAGTAGACCTATTATCTATTTGGATAGTTGTCATCTAAAGGGCTTGTGTACCTGCCAATTACTGATAGCAGTTAGTATTGATGGCTACGATGAAATATATCTAATTGTTGTTGCCAATGTGGAATCAGAGGTATGACTCATGTTTTTTTTTTTTTTTTTTTTTTTTTTTTTTTTTTTTTTTTTTTTTTTTTTTTTTTTTTTTTTTTTTTTTTTTTTTTTTTTTTTTTTTTTTTTTTTTTTTTTTTTTTTTTTTTTTTTTTTTTTTTTTTTTTTTTTTTTTTTTTTTTTTTTTTTTTTTTTTTTTTTTTTTTTTTTTTTTTTTTTTTTTTTTTTTTTTTTTTTTTTTTTTTTTTTTTTTTTTTTTTTTTTTTTTTTTTTTTTTTTTTTTTTTTTTTTTTTTTTTTTTTTTTTTTTTTTTTTTTTTTTTTTTTTTTTTTTTTTTTTTTTTTTTTTTTTTTTTTTTTTTTTTTTTTTTTTTTTTTTTTTTTTTTTTTTTTTTTTTTTTTTTTTTTTTTTTTTTTTTTTTTTTTTTTTTTTTTTTTTTTTTTTTTTTTTTTTTTTTTTTTTTTTTTTTTTTTTTTTTTTTTTTTTTTTTTTTTTTTTTTTTTTTTTTTTTTTTTTTTTTTTTTTTTTTTTTTTTTTTTTTTTTTTTTTTTTTTTTTTTTTTTTTTTTTTTTTTTTTTTTTTTTTTTTTTTTTTTTTTTTTTTTTTTTTTTTTTTTTTTTTTTTTTTTTTTTTTTTTTTTTTTTTTTTTTTTTTTTTTTTTTTTTTTTTTTTTTTTTTTTTTTTTTTTTTTTTTTTTTTTTTTTTTTTTTTTTTTTTTTTTTTTTTTTTTTTTTTTTTTTTTTTTTTTTTTTTTTTTTTTTTTTTTTTTTTTTTTTTTTTTTTTTTTTTTTTTTTTTTTTTTTTTTTTTTTTTTGATACCATATCTATTTGGATAGTTGTCATCTAAAGGGCTTGTGTACCTGCCAATTACTGATAGCAGTTAGTATTGATGGCTACGATGAAATATATCTAATTGTTGTTGCCAATGTGGAATCAGAGTGTATGGACTCATGAACGTGGTTTTTTAAATTATTGAAGGAAGACATACATACTGAATCGGGATACAGATGGACATTTGTTTCGAATCGACAAAAGGTATAATTGTAACGTACCGTATCTAACAGGCAGCTCTAATAGGACTTGGGACTTTAGCCTTGAGGTCCTGGGTTCGAGCTAGGGAAGACATGAAACTCCCTTTCTAAGACGAAGAAGACCATGAATACGACGTCAAGGCCTATTAGATACGGTAGCCGGTTCGTTATAATAATGCATTTTCAATTGTTCTTTCAAATATTGGGGCGTTGTGATAGTTATATTATTTTATACTGACTCTGTTGTTCTTTCAAATACCAGAGATTGTTGCCTGCTGTGCAACAAAAATTACCGTCAGCCGACCACCGCTACTGCCTCTGGCATATGTACGCAAATTTCAAAAATCAATTTCGGAGTAGAGTATACAGAGATGCAATGTGTAATGTGGCCAAGGCAACCACAACTTTTCATTTCGAGATAGAAATGAGGAACTTACATCATATTAACTCGGTTGCCCACGCATATCTTCGAGGCACAAACCCTAGATACTGGGCTAGTCAAGCATTTTCTTCGATTACCAAGTGTGAATTGGGATTAAATAATTTATGAGAGTCATTCAATGCAGTTCTATTACCTGTCAAGGACAAACCGATTCTGACCATGTTCGAGATAATTCGAAAGTGATTGATGACTAGGATTGTCAAAAAGTATAAGAAGTTGGTCTTATCAACAGATGTCTTATGTCCCCAGATAAGCGTCAACCTGGTAGGCCAAAGAAAAAAAAAAAAAAAAAAAAAAAAAAAAAAAAAAAAAAAAAAAAAAAAAAAAAAAAAAAAAAAAAAAAAAAAAAAAAAAAAAAAAAAAAAAAAAAAAAAAAAAAAAAAAAAAAAAAAAAAAAAAAAAAAAAAAAAAAAAAAAAAAAAAAAAAAAAAAAAAAAAAAAAAAAAAAAAAAAAAAAAAAAAAAAAAAAAAAAAAAAAAAAAAAAAAAAAAAAAAAAAAAAAAAAAAAAAAAAAAAAAAAAAAAAAAAAAAAAAAAAAAAAAAAAAAAAAAAAAAAAAAAAAAAAAAAAAAAAAAAAAAAAAAAAAAAAAAAAAAAAAAAAAAAAAAAAAAAAAAAAAAAAAAAAAAAAAAAAAAAAAAAAAAAAAAAAAAAAAAAAAAAAAAAAAAAAAAAAAAAAAAAAAAAAAAAAAAAAAAAAAAAAAAAAAAAAAAAAAAAAAAAAAAAAAAAAAAAAAAAAAAAAAAAAAAAAAAAAAAAAAAAAAAAAAAAAAAAAAAGAAGACTCAACGATTGTCGTGTGGTATATGTCGGCGTTAGGGGCATAATAGTCGTACTTGTCCTGACAGGGGATCCACTTCAGGCGCTACTTTTACTTCTGCTTCTGCTTCGCAAGAAAAATTTATGGGTTTTCACACATTTGACGACACTCGGGTACATTTTAACATATTTTTCTCATAAACACACTTTCATTATTTTCTAATATAGTTTTCATTATGTGCAGGAATCTTCTTCGCATGGAAGAGGCAGAAATGTATGACTATTTGGGCTGTAATTTATGTATTTATTATACTGTGTAATGTATGTATTAATTATAATGTGTAATTTAGTGAGATAAAGTTGTAAAAATGAACAGAGTTTCCTTTATTTTATGACTCTCTCATAGCTAGCTTCAAACAATTCATGCATATTCAAATCACAATTTTATAACCAACAATTAGTTCTAAATAATTAAGTACCACTAAAGTACAATTATAAAGGAAAGTACAACTATACACCACGTACCACAAACAAAATGACAAGCATAAAATAAAGTACAATCATACTACTCATAGCATAAATTAAAGTACAAACATAAAGTAAAGTACATAAAATGAAATACAAAACATAAACTAAACTATAGTGGGACATCGTCGTCATCTCGCTCCACCCAATCCATGAGGGTATTCCTCAGCTCTATATGGGACTCAGTTAGCTCTCTCTGTGTGACGGTGAGCTCCTCGACTCTGCCTACGAGGAACTCTAGTCTCTACTCCATCATGTCCCACCTACTAGCCGTTTGGGGAGACAATGGTCAGGCAGTGGCTTCCTCCATAGGAACATCTCCAGAGGTGGAGGCCTCATGATCTCCCTTGAACACCCAAGTCCTGTTGACTTCAACTAAGACCATCCGAATCAAATGAAGCCTATCAAATACATCGCCAGATCTTTATGCTCTCATATGCTCTCCAATCGATATCTGAACCCAAGCTCGCTCAACGATCTTCTGAATCAACTTGTCGTACGGCAAATTCTTGTTGTATGTCTGACCGATCTTATGCATGTGACCTAAAATCACAAAGCCATGGTCGAGCATCTTCTCGTTGTACAACTTCTCCATTACATAGAGATCTATGTAGCTCACGAGATCTCTATGTCCATCCCGAGGTAGAATAGCGTGGGTTATCAAATTATGAATAACCTGAGCTATGACGTTCAAATCCCTAGATTTTTGCTTCACGAACCCTCTGATGTTGGCATTTCGATGAATTTTCCTAAAGAAGTCAAGTCCCTCGGCTGATCTTAAAAAATCACAATATCTGAAAGCATGGTAATATCTCTCCACCTCATGCCCTTCTCTGACAAACCTGAACAATTCATTAGCCGTCTCTGGAGGTATAACAATCTCTTTACCGAAGATGTACGTCCTCAAATATCCTGCCCTCCTAGTAAAGGTCAAGTTCGCATAAAACAATCCAACAATTTTATCGATGCTACCGCTCCTCAATCCGTACACTCCATGTAGGGCGATTGTATCGAACATCTCATTTATCTCCAATGCCCAACCTCTAAAGTTGACCATCTTTGAATGAATAACCGAGTGGTTTGACATATCCTGCTCAAACTGCTCTTGACACATTTGATTTGGAAATTCATTAGAAAAATACACAGTTGGCTGTCGTCGCGCTTGACCAGGAGCACCTTGCAACTACGGTGGCCGGTTTGTTGGACCCCCTTGAAATGGATCTCCTTGTGACATCGATGGGAGATTTGGCGGAACACGTTCGGTCGAGCTACCTTGTGACGGACCTCCTTGTGATGGGGCAGCATTTTGTTTAATCGTCAATTTTGTAGTCATTTGAGGGAAATTTCGTGATTTAAGTTGAATTGAGGATTTGAGAATTTTGACAATTTATGGCTCAGATTTGTGGAATTTTTTGGATGATATTTGAAAGAATTGATTAGGGATGGAGAAATCAACATGGTAGAAGCATGGTAGGAGCCGAGAGGAAATTGGGGAAATTACTCCCCGTTCTCAAAATTAGGGATGAAAATGAGGGTCACCCCTCCCGAAACGACCCCCTGTTCTTAAACTTGTGCTTCAGAATGGAAGGTCATTTCAAGGCGGTGACCCCTCGTTCCCAACCACCCTGTCAAATGGAGTGGTAGGGAACAGGGAGCCGTTGCGGGGCGGGGACCCCCTGTTGTTGGCATAGACAACTATATCTAAAATAAGTCATTATCGTACTTTTTATTAAAAAAATTATCTCCAATGAAAAAGAAGGGCAACACAATGAACCCTCTAACACTATCAAAGAATGGCGTTGATCCGAAGACTAGACATTACCTCACGAGTCAGACAAAGAAATAAGGGTGACGGCGATCCAAAAATTTTTCGGTGTCACAAGAGCGACCAACGATTTGATGACCAAGCAGTGACACCAAAAAGCGTGTCATCACTGCCTTATTACTCATTTTTGTGTCATGCAAACAAAACATCTTGGCAACAAAATATGTCTTTGAATAGTCTCATGATGTTTTGACACTGAAGTCGTCCAAAGCATCAAGAGCATTCATCCACCAGTATATACACAGACGGGAAATGGAATACCATGCACGTTGAATGTAAACGTGTGAAACACACGTACATCTACATTATACTGACGTGCTAGCAACCAGATCCAGTCAAGTTTTTCATAGGTGACAACTCACCAAAATAAGATTTTGAAAACACTACAAATTCGATGCAATATAAAAATTATAAAACTCCTACCTCAATGACGCTGACTCTTTTTTCCAACAGGAGTGATCCTCTCGGGAACATGTTTGTAATCTATGAAGTCGTCATAACCTATTATAAAACAAAGGTCAGGAATGTCTCTTTCAAAAACTAGAGGAAAATAAGGATAAGTCCTATACCAAAACTAGGAATCCAAACTAAAAAAAAAAAGCCTTGAATTTCACTTGTGCAATGTTTGGACCCTATTGGGATAGACCCTTTAAAGCAGGTTCAACCGACCCTAATAGTAGCTTAGGGGTCGACCCTTCAAAGTGTTGAGCAGTTTCCATAGGTGTTGACACTAACTGGCACCACAATGTACCAAACTCGAATTTGAAAACAACATTTACTTTCAACTTTAAATACAAAAATAGATGAGAACATGATTTACCTTCGAAGTTCTTTTCACATAAGCTAGAAATCGAAGCCATGTGAATGCTAATATGGCCTTTGAAGATAGCATCCATCTACTGATGACTATTTTGGAGGTGAAGAAAAAAAAGAGTGTAAGAGAAAAATAGGTGGAGTGTTTTTGTGCGTGTTGAGAGTTCAAAGAGTGATGAGTTTCTCTTGATTTCTAGATGAATATTGTAAAATCTTGTTTTTCATAGTATAATAATTTTGTATTTTCTCTCCATAATTTTTCTCGATTTGGGTTTCCACATAAAAATCTCAGTATCTATTTCGCTATTATTTCCCTTGCTTCTTGACCGTTATATTTTAATGGTGTAGTAAAATATTTCTATTATTTTTTGGATCGGATCTACTATCATTTTTCATACTGCTATTTTGTGGTATAATTGTATTGTGTAAGTAAGTTCTGTCTAAGGAGACTGGTTTTTAATTTAGACTGTTTGTGACCCCTCTAGCATTTCCTTAGCATACTTGTAAGGCAATTCTGTCTAAGGAGACTATCAATAGCAGTCTTTCCTATAAATTATACTGAGCAGTATTGTCCACGATTATTCGATTTTTTCCAACACTTAGCATAATGCTCATACCTGGTTTTTTTTTAGGGAGCTTATATTTTATAGTGCAAGTAGAAGAAACCTTGATGTCTGCATTATTTTTGTGTATGCAGGTGAATAGGAAGAGCAATAGGGATTTAAGTGAGCTTCAGAAGAGATTGACAAACTTAGTGCTTTTGCATTTGAGAAGAAGTTTAAATTTGGTTGCTTTAGGCAAGTCTTTGTGATGAAAACCAGAGAATGTCAAAACCCAAGATCATTTAACACGCAGAATAAAAACTCATGAACGCTTTTGAAATCAAGTATAAGGATCTTGACCCCCAATTGAACCTTGCCAATGGAACCAAATTATCAAGCAAGAGGAGCTTGACCTTAACCAAACTTGTTGATTAGATCCAAAGCTATCAAGCTGAACTTTCAAGTTTTGACTTTAAGAAAACCTAATTCTTCGCAAAGAACCCAAGAGAAAATGCTCACAAAGAAAAAATCACTTAAAAGAAGTTTTATTCATCAAAATTCAATCTTCGTTTAGGGTTACAACTTTCATGTATAAATAGGCTAAAACAAATATTAAAAATAATAAAAATATCCCAAAAAATATGAAAAATCCTCTAAGAATAAGAAAACATAACATAAGGTGTTTAGAAGACTTAACAAATATCAAAATGGGTGAAAATTAGGGTTTGGAAGGGTGGTAGGTAGAGTGAAGCGAGCTGGGGCGCACTGGTTGGCCGCTGGCAGGGTGGGGTGCACAGGTGCAGAGCTGGGTGCGCGCAGGGGCTGGGCCGGGCCGGGCGCGGGCTGGGCTAGGCACTGACGAGGCATGTGAGCAGGGAATGCAAGTGTGGCGCACGACCAGGTGGGGTGCTAAAGAGGCGCGCTAACAGGACACGGGATACACAGGGATGTGCACTGACGGGGCACGGGATACGAAGGGATAAGTGCGCAGGCTGTTTGGCACGCGCAGTGCACTGTGGTGCGGGTACAGGGAGCACTGTCGGGATCTGGGTCGTGAATTTTGTGCTGTTTTGCGGCCTTTTGGTGGTTTTTTGGCCTTTTTGTGCATTTCCTTGCTCCTTAAACTTATCATGGCTCCTCCCATACCTTGTATTGGATCATGGTCTTTGGGGTTGAGCTTGGAGACACCTTAGATCACATCATTCCCTCGCACTTTAGGAAGATTCGTTCTCGAATCTCCTGGATCATACACAAAGAAATTAACAATAGAAAATGGATTAAGATTGTTAGAAAAAATAAAATATTTGGAAGAAGTAACAAATGCTTGCTCCCTCGCCATCATAACAATATTTTTCTCACTTTCTTCTTTGATTTCTTTCACCTTTTGTACCTCAACTTCGTACTCTTTTATCTCATGGTTCAACATCACTTTTTCTTCGTGAACCTCATGGCTTTCTTAGATCATTTCCTCCCTCATATAATTATTTTCCCCTTGTTGAAATTCCACCCTAAAAGTTGGTTCCTTTTGAAGAAAACTAACCTCCTCTTTTATGTGCTCTTCAGTTGATGGTTCTTCTGTTTGTGGCTCTTCGTTTGGTTGTTCTTTGGTTGGTGGTTCTTCGACCTTTTGTTTTACTTTTTGTTCCTTCAACTTTTGTTTCTTTGCCTCTTGTGCCTCCTCGTATATCTCGATCATTATGCCACAATGATCTTTAATTTTTCTCAACGAAGCTTTGCTGATCTAAAATTAGATGGTCGCTTAATTTTTCATTTATGCTCTTTTATTTGTGTTAAATTATTTTTTATTTGGGTCATATGTATAAGGCCTTAGGTGATGTTTTTGTCTTGTTTCATACAAGTATGTAGTGGGCCATAACTATAAGTCTGAGGTTGTCTTTATTAGTGATTTATTTTTATGGGTCTTTGTTATGTTTGTCCTAGTGTCTTATGGGTTTTAGTCCATTAAGTTTGTAAGCCCAAGTTGGAGCCTATAAAATTGCTCCCTTGATGATCATTTCTAATTAGTTTTTGAATATCAAGTTTTTGGAAAACTCCTTGTAGAGAGCTTCTACTTCCTTCTTCATGAACTCAATGAAGAACCACAAGGCTACTCGGTGAGCCAATCCGAGCAAGCAAGTGTAAAGCCCTCATTCATCTTTGTGGTACTTATCAAAGATGAGTGTTGGTTGGTCAAGTGTCGGTGAGTAATATCCAAAACTTGTAGATCGGATTCATCTTCACTCCGGTGGTATCTATCTGGCCATGAAGTTGGAGAAATCGTTCCATTGAAATCGAGTTAGTGTATTCTTCGAGGAAGGACATTTGAAGTTCTTGCGGCAAGCCATAGCATCAAGGATCCAATTGGAAATCATCTCATCCCATTTTTTACCCCGCATTGTAGCAACTCACTCGATGCTGCACACGTTCAATCTGCTGCTGCTGCTTTGGCGCCGCGCGTGTTCAATCTATGTGCATCGCACCGCATCCCTGTCGTTCGCACACGCACTTTATCCCGTCCCTTCCCCACACTTACTAAAACTCTCATATTAGTCAACCCTCTCTCATTTCCACGTCACACCTCTTCACGTCACACCCCCTCCTCTAAACACTTAATCTCTCAACTTTATCCCTCCTCTCCTTTTGGGCCTATCACCTTTTCTCATCTTCTAACCTATCATCTTTTTCCTTTCTATAAGTAGCCCCCTTTTTTCCTCCTCCCCTATACTCCCCTTGATTTTATATCATGCATTTCCAGATTTTCTTTCGTTGATAGTATCTTTCCAGCCTCTTATTGCCTTTCGTGTTTCATTTGAAAGATTTTGTGGAATCTAAGCATGGTGTAAAGAAGAAGAAGAAACAACAAGAAAACTTGTTAATTGCAAAGTTAGTTTAAGTTCACTTCTTCACGTGTTTACACTCAAACAATATCAATCCACTCGTGTTTCACTCAAAATTTGACTTTTATAAAATTAGCTTGCCCCTCTTGCCTTTTACCCCTCGATTTTTCCTTTTAGCTCTTGATATAAAACTTGATCAGGAAAAAATTTTCAACAAGTAAAAGAAGCAAGTCCAAACTTCAAAGCTAAAATTCTAATCTTCAAGTAGTAGAATCAAGCAATTTGAAAGGAATAAGGACAATTAATGGATAAGAGAGATACTACAATGTTACAAGAGTGAATAAGAATAAGGACAAAGATATCAAGAATAAGAATAATTGCAACAATAATCGAGTATCAAGAATCAAAGTAATCCAAGAATCAAATACTCAATAATAAGAATAATTGCAAGATTTACTACTCGAATTTAAAGACAAAAATCGAACTTCAAAGATTGATAATCAAAATTTTATGAATAAAGTTCGAAACTTTAAGGGTCGAGTTTCAAGAATGAAATTTGAATGTTAAGAATGAAAGTTAAAATTTCAGTGATGAAATTCGACTCTTTAAGAATAGTAGTCGAAATTTCAAGAACAAAATTTGAAGTCTCAGGAATGACAATCAAAGTTTAACAATGATCAATATTTCGAGAGTAATTGTTAATACTCACAAAATTCAAGAATCAAACTTTAGGAGCAAAAATTCAAATTCTTACGGAAGAAGAAGAATAGAATTTTTTTTTTTTTTTCGTTTTCTTCTTTAGAATTTGACAAAGAAAAACTTCAAGGAAGAAGATAATTGAAGAGTTCAAGAATGAAAACTTCAAATAAACTTGAATCAAGGACCCAATGCTCTGATACCAAATAATGAGAACTAGGGGTATGTCAAAATCCGAGACCCTTCAACACGCAGAATAAAAACTCAGGAACGCCTTTGAAATCAAGTATAAATAACTTAACCCCCAATCAAATCTTGCCGATAGAACCAAATTATCAAGCAAGATTGATAAGTGTGTATTTTACACACTTATTTATACTTTTTACACTTGATTTGATAAGTTTATTCTCAAGTGTGTGAAAGTATTTGATGAGTTTTGTTTAAGTGTGCAGAATACGTATTTAAAACAGGTAATGGCAAAACAGTGAATATGGCGATCGATCGCCACATTACCAGCGATCAATCGCCACGTGACTTCAAATTTGGAAAGATCAATTACCATAACCTTGGCCGTTAACCTGAGGAAAAGAATAATCAAAACCAATTGATCAAGCAAAAAGAATATATAAAACAAAACCTAAAGAAGCAGAGCCTTTGGGCGATTCAGGGTCGGCGATTTTGGAAGGAAAGCAAATTTGGAAAGTTGAATATTTTAAACCATTCATCGAAGGAAAGAATCAAAGCCATTAATCTGAGAGGAGAAACTGAATAAAATAACCTAGAGCAACGACTCGGTGGGGCGATTTTGAGAGCAGAGATCAGTTCTGCAATTTCCAGGGGGGATTTTGGCGATTTCTCCACAGAGCAAAGGGAGTCTACGATTTGGAGAGCTTCGACATCGGAGCGCGGCAGAGAAGCATTCAGCGAGGCGGCGATCTACAGAGCAGCGAGGGGCGATTTCGGTCTTCGGCGTTGAGCGATTCTGGCGAGAGGGTATTCGGTCGTCGGCGATTTGGCGAGCGCAGAAGAGGAGGGCGAGCAGCGATTCAAGAAGGGTGATTTTTACACATTAAAATAATTTTTCTTATTTTCTTTTAAACTTTAATTATGAATTTAATTATTATTTTTGTTTTCTTTTATTTAAGCATGAACTAACTTTTATACTAGGGCTACGATGTAGCCTGACGATGTTTATTTTATGTTCTTCGTCTGATTATATTTATTGAGTATTTCTTCCAATATTGTTGGCGCATTTAATTTCTGTTCTTAAAGCCTGTAAATTTCTGGTCAATCTTTACTTGATTATTGGGGAGTTTTGAGACCGAGAGGTGATAAACAACCGTGCACTGAAATTAATGTCATGAATATACGTAGGCTAGAGATAGTTACGGTATTTGTGTGATCACTGTGATTTCTTGATTTATTTGTATTTGATTAATGTAGGATTTGAGACTGAGAAGTGATAACCCATTAATCAGATAAACTACGCAATGCTCGAGAGAGATTGTATTAGAATTTAGTGAAATCGATCATCAACATAGGAAGAATATTTATGAATGTAATTGCGAAGAACTGAAATAAATATTGTCTTGGTGAAATCGTAGTACCTAGGTTTTTATCAATTTGATTTAATCTCAGTTTATTTGTTTTGCTATTTTAATTTAGTTTATTTTAATTGTTTTAGTCATTTATTTATTTTAATTATTTTAGTTGTTTATTTTAATTTCAATCCTTAAAAACCATATAACGTGTGTTCAATTTAGAATTAAGATTAATTGTTTCGATTATTAATTACAAGTCCTCGTGGGTTCGACACTCTATTTTATCACTATATTACTTGTTGCGACTCGTACACTTGCGAAATATTTTGCACAACAAAGATGAGTTTGATTCTAACCATACTTATTGATTAGATCCAAAGCTATCAAACTGGTCTTTCAAGCTCTGACTTGAAGAAGACCTAGTTCTTCACAAAGAACTAAAGAGAAAATTCTTACAAAGAAAAAATCACTAAAAAAAAGTTTTATTCATCAAAATTTAATCTTCGTTTAGGGTTACAACTTTGGTGTATAAATAGGCTAAAAAAATATTAAAGATAACAAAAATATCCCAAAAAACATGCAAAAAAATTCTAAGAATAAGGAAACCTAACTTAAGGTATTTAGAAGACTTAACAAATATCAAAATGGTTGAAAATTAGGGTTTGGAAGGGTGGGAGGTGGAGTGGAGCACGCTGGGGAGTGCTGGTGAGCCGCTGGGTGGGCTAGGGCGAACAGGTGCAGGGCTTGATGCACGCAGGGGCTAGGTCGGGCGCACAATGGACTGGGCACTGACGAGGCACGTGCATGGGTGGGGCGCTTATGGGGCGCGGGATACACATGGATGCGTGCTGACAGGATCTGGGCACACGCAGTGTGCAAGCTACTACGTCTAGATGCGGGCATTTCGTGCGGTCTTGCGGCCCTTTGGTGTTTTTTGGGTCTTTTTGTGTCTTTCCTTGTTCCTTAAACTTGTCATGGGTCCTCTCATATCTTATATTGGATCATTGATAACCTTTGGATCTGCAAAATCCAAGGTTATACGATAAAAAACACAAACTGGTTTTCTCGGCTCAACGAATATTAAGAAATAGTAAATGAACGTAAAATGTAACGACTTGTGAAGAAGAAATCACGCCATTAGAGTGGTAAACAACGTCCTTCAATATTTGTGAAAATTAAAATGAGAGAAGAAAAATGCAAACAATTCCTGAACCGGCCCGAATTGACAACTATGGCACCAATTGGAGAATGTAATCTTCAAGAAGAATTACAACGGTGTCGGGTCTGGTTTTGGCCATCTTTCCTTCATTTTCTAAGGTTTTAGAAAGATGAGAGAAGGTGGTGATAAGAGCTTCCTAGTAACCACGGGATAGAAAGACAATTTGGAGACACACTCCACTCGATTAATGAACAATCAAGGACTTACCTCGAGCCTCGGCTCTGAGATCTTGAGAGAGAACTGGCCAGTGTATATTGATCTGAAAAAACTGAATACAATGTATGAAAAATATGCTTAAATATGCTAGGACAACTAAGGGCTAGGTTGGACATAAGAAAAAGGAAAGGATCGTTCGGTCTTGATTCATCCGTCCTTGTAAGTGTGCTCCTTCATCTTGATCGTGAAGATGGCTCCTTGTAAGGTAAGTTGTGTTGAACCCTATGGGGAGGAGCGTGAGTCTTCAGACATGATTTCAAATGGAAAATGGCGTGTTTTCTTTTGAAAAAAGGGGCTCAAGGAATGGGCTTTATGTTTGGGGCGCGCGCTCAAGTAAGCCCGTAATGAGCTCTCGGTAATGGATCTGGTTGACCAAGAAAATGACATCCACATTTCACGATCTAGCCTATTCTGAAAAGCTCGAAATGTTAGCTACAATCTTCAAGAAGGGTACTTTTTGTAATAAGGTCGGCAAGACTGTCGAATATGCCAATTGTGCCTCGGAGGTCAGATTGATGGCCATTTTTGGAAAGTCCAATAATTAAGGTTGTTTTACCTTTGAGGCCAACAACCCCTTATCACCCTCTAATGCATGATGAGATGATAAAAATACAAGTTAAATAGGCCCAAAGTTTTCCTAAGCCCAATGGAGATAATGGATTACATAGAGTTGTCAAATGGAAGACAAATTCTCTCTTTTACTACTCCTATGCTCAATGAAGTTTGTGAAGCTTCTACTCCTATGCTCCATATCAGCATGTTGGTGGATTTATTAATGTCTTGCGGAACGATCCATTAGTTCATCACTTGCAAAAAGAGAACAATAATTAGTAAAAAAGCTAGTAAGATTGTGAGACATATCTTGTGAACGTGTTATGGGACTTCGGGGTGTATCAATCATGGTCTTTGCAGTTGAGCTTGGGGGCACCTTAGATCACGTTACTTTGCTTTGTCAAACACTGAATTTGATGAGCCTTGGAAAATAATTCGTAATCTCCAACTTTCTGAGTTTTTTTAGCTTGAATATGGCTCTCTCATGATAATATTATCTGTTTTTAGTTGAATCTATTATGATTTTACTCTCGAGTTTTACCCAAATACGTAATAAATTAGAAGGAAAAATCTATTTATAAACCATTGACATTTATCAATCTCAAGCGATGAGATTGTGCAACACTTATATTAGTATGGGTTGGATTTTTACAATTACTTGATTTTTTATCATTCTTACCTCCACGTAACATCTCTCATGACAAAGATCTGTCTTTGAAAGAGAGCAAGAATAGTTTTTCAAAACTAAAACTATAAACCTAACTGAACTTGAATTTGTTTGATGTTTTGGACGTTTTCTTTGTAAATTTTTATTTTATAATAATTTTTTTTCGTAAAAATTTTTTGTGGTGTAAATTTTTATGTTTTGAGTTTTACTTGAAAAAAAAAAGACACTAATATTATTTTAGATACAGTACATTTTTAGTTTTATTCTTTTAATAAAGGTTTTAAATATTTAATTATAACTTAAATTGTAACGTAAACCTTAATGTATAAGATCATTTACAATTTAAACATTAATTTAATTTTTTCAGACAAAACATATTTTAACGGATAAATAATTAGCACTTTAACCATCACCTTCACATTTAAAATATTGCATGCGTCACATGTCTCACTCCCCTGAATTTTGAATAGGACATTGGAATTCCAAGGCTTGCTCGACGATCTCCTCCTGCCGACGATCTCTGTCGGTGAAGCTGAGAATAACCAAAAGGCCTATCTTCCGTGGGAGCTCCTCTACAGAAGCTTGATCACTTTGCGAGGCATCTCCCTGCAATCTCTGGCGATTTGTGTGTCGCCTAGATAAATTGTAGAAGTAGGCGATTTGAGGTAATGTTATTCATGTCTTTGTTTATAAGTTTCGTGTTTCTGTTTCCATAGTTTTACTGGGTCCATGGTCTTCGGGTTTCTCGTTCTTTTTTTCAGAAGCTGATCGAAGCCTTTCGTCTCTTAAGGTACATGAAGTTGTTCTTTGCAAACTATGATTGAACTTGATTCTTTAGGCAGCAATCAAGTATGATGTTTATTGATAAGATTAATCCACTCTCCAAGTTAAAAGAAATGAGTCTATATTTTCAAACAATTTTAGGAAACTCTAAATGATTATATACGATAGAGTGCTCAGTGACCCAAATTCTTTTTTACTCGAGCTAATGAGCCCTTTATTGAAAACCTTCTTTAAAGTTTTGTTTTACGCCGTATATTTGACCACTTGAATTGTATATATTTTTGTTATTGTCACGTGAGCTCTCTTTTGTTATTGATTTCTATCATTCATGATTTTTTTTTTTTTTTTCTAGCAAAGATTTTCACGTATAATATGTGTTCGTTTTTTTAGTGGTAGCCATTGATCATATTATATTTCCAGTCAATTTTAGCACATTCCGAATGATTATATATTACTAAATTTCCTTTTCATATTAACCATGGAGACCAATTGTTGTGTTAAATGCAACTAGAGAAAATATTAAGGAATAAAATTTTTCAATAATTATTTAGAATATCTAGAAATATTTCAACTCAAAAATTAAATATTTCAATAATTATTTAGAAAAAAATAATAATCCAACTTTTTTACCTAAAAATAAAATATATATCTATATATAAATATAGAATAAAAGAATTTCAAATTACCAGGTGTTTAAATGGTCCATCAAACTTCTAGTACAAGCCTTGAGTCAAAAAATAATAATAAATTACCGACCATTTAAAAATTTAAGTTGTTTGATAGAAGTTAAAGGAGGTCGTTTTCTCTTATTGCTCCTCAAACATGATTTTTTTTTTTTAATTTTGTATGAAGCAAAGATTCAAATTTCGGATCTTCTAATATCATGGCATATTATCAACAAAATGCAAAAGCCTATGTTATTAAATTAAAATTAGTTTAATCATATATACTTATTAATATGTTCCGTCGCATGTAGTTTAATTTTTTTAGCACTCGCACATGAATATTTTAATTTCTATGCAGATGTAAACAGTTAACAATATAGAGATTCAAAGATAAAATTGTGATTTTCGTTGTCACTTGTGATTTTCTAACGTGATACCATGATAGCTTATGGATTAAGTTTAAGTTATCGAATTGAAGTTAATTTAAATCGATCTTAATCAACATCAAAATTAAAGCAAAATTTTCACAAAATGAAACCTTTACAAAAATACTTCTATAAACTTGTAACGGTTACACTTAGTATTTTCGACGATTAAAACAAGAACACCCGAGATATATATATATATATATATAATGCTCCAAAAGTTGAGAGGCATCAAGAGAAGAAGACATTGACAAAGAAGAAAGTTATAGGCAAGATATCATCAATGGAAGTTAACATAAGATTGATAGGTCAATCCAACTCGCCAATTAGAAGGAGCAACATTCCAAGCATAAATAGTCTCTTTAGAAGTGTAGGAAGTGAGCCTAAAGGATAGAGATTGGCCACCCAATGTAGCAAATGCTTGGTATGAAGCTCCCCAGTTGTGACTCATGCTTATCCACCCTGTCTTGCTTCCTTTCACTTGCATTGTCACTAAATCTCCTCCTCCTCCAACGTTCATTACGTACACGAGCAGCCAATATCCGTTTCCTTGAAAGCTGAGTCTCAATCCGCCCTTCCTCGCACACGGTACCCTGCAAGATTGTCACATTTTTTAGATCGTTCAATTTTTCGAACTTCTCAATGTGAGAGATATCCCAAAAGATAATGAGACTAATGTATGTAATCTAAAAATATTTTTTCATATCAGACGTATAACCGTAAAGTGTTAGACTTCAGTGATTCAAATTCTTTCATATCAGACTGATGACTCACGTTATAAATCTCTTTTAAGGTTTTATTTTTTTTTTTTAAATTCATGTAAGCTTGAATAACAAAATTCAAAATTGTTTTTTCATCTTCATAATGAATATATTTTTATGCCTGTGATTTTTTTTCGAAAAATTTTTTTTACATTAAATCCTGGTGTCCCAGTTCCGTATTTCATTTTTTGTATTATTGTTCGATTTCTAACATATGATAATGATCATTATCATAGCAATACCTCCTGTAGAGAACGGGGACAATGCCTGCTTTCCAATCTGCAATTTTCATGAAGGCGGGCTTGGACATGTCAAAGTGAACTCTCGGCGGATTGCACCAACCACCAGCATTGGAGTCTTGTGACCAGTTAGGAGGACAAAGGTTGGTGGCTGTGACGGTAGTGTATGCAACTTTTGTGTAGCATGCCTTTGCTTGAAAGCATTTTATTTGGAAACACGTCCCGCATGCGTATCCGTTATTGAACAACGTTGAGCTGAGTGCAGCTGTGTCTGTTCCGTAACCATTCACGAACAAGTTTCCATACCCACACGCCCCTCCTATCAATTCATTATGTGAGGAAACTAAATATGATCAAGTTAAGATCAATGATGACATAATGAATAAAAATATCACTAACCCATGGTTTCGGAGGCCGTTTCATCCCCATAAAAAGTGGCATGAGCGAGTTTCCATGGACTTGGCTTAAAGACAGGACCCGCGATGGCTGATTTTCCTGCGATGACCGAAATCAGGACGACGGCGAAGAAGACGAACCTCTCCATTGCTGAGGCTTTGCTCCAACTTCCTGACTTTGAACCATTGTCTTATATAATGTCAAATATGTTTAAATAAGATTAAAGGCGTTTCCCTTCGTGACTCTCACGAAGATCATGGCCCTTCAAAGTCAAAACATAATTTAAAATATCTTCTTTAAGTAAGCTCATCAAATGGGGGGCCCTGGCAGCAATTGTTTAGCTATGATTTTTATTTTGAAGGCCAAGATGGGCTGATATAGGATGTGTAGAAATGATTATTATAGTCTCGAGAGCATAGGATAGTAAATTTAAATTATTTTATATTTTCTTTTTTTTTTAAAAAAAAAGACTCAGAATTTTGGGCTTCTACGTGCTGGGAGGTTTGCTCTATTTACATTTTAATAAATATTTTTTTAATTATTTTTAATTAGTAAATGATGCATAACAGTTTTTGAAAATATTAATGTTTGACAAATAATGTAGCATTTTTCAAAACTTTACATTGTTTTTCAAAAATACTAATTAAGTTATACGACAAATCCATCAAATCAACGCCATAATAGTATGACTGATAAATAAATGTGAGGATAGAAATTTTATAAACTTTTTTTTAATTTAGAAGCTGAGACGGACGAGACGACGAGGGGAGGAGCAACTGCGCTTGCCGGAGCTCAGCCTCCAAATTATTTAACCATTGATTTAGTCGAGATATCTAACTTGCTTTACTCGTGAGAATGTAGATTGGAGATTACTTGGACATGGCAATCTTATAAAAATCTCGATTTCTCCAGCCTTTTAGAGAATTAAAGTTAGCTGCTTCGTAAAGATGAGTTCAATGCCAATGTGTACCAGTATATTGTGAATATGCATAGTGGATGTCTTAAAGACCTTGTATTTCAGACACTGTTTATTTTCTAGAAATAGTGTAACGTCCCTCAGTACACTCAATACAACATTGTCCGTTTTGAGTCGAAGTCTACACGAATTGTTCTTGGAGTAGGGAGAGGACCTCCACTTATAAACTATATATTTTTCACCAACACCAACGAGACAAGTCTCTTAAAGGTATAACACACAAATTACCTTGAACACCTAGGTTGTTACAAAGGCATTGATTGTGCAGATGATCTTCTGCTCCTTTCGAGTAAATTTTCTGCTCGAGAGAAGTTATTTATCCAGATTATTGAGAATTTGGCATCTAAGCTAGACAAGCTTAAGTTCATAGAGGTATATATTTTCAAGAATGCACATAATTTGTACAACATCAATATACAGCAAACACTCTCAATTCATTCCTTGTTTACAATACCTGAAAAACTTTTCTCCATTTGGTCAAGGCTCATCACAGCTTGATTTTGTGGAAACATTTTGGCCATCCATCTAAACAAACCCCACCTTGGAATGATCCTGCCATTAAAGGTCTTAAATTTATAAGCAAGCTCAAAACTTATGCATGAAACTTTCATAGATTGAAAAGCTATTCTTCCTAAACATGTACCTCTTACCGAGCATTACTTCATTCCGGCAATGTAATCAACCGAGATTTCGAGTTATACACCATTTCGGTTGTACAGCTGCATCGATAATTACAGAAACTCTCTTGAATAAGTAGACTTGTAGAGAAAAAACTATGATTAGCTGTATACATACTTTGAGCATTTCAGATTATTGGTTGTTCCTCCACTTGAAACCGATAGTATGGTCCCGAAAAATGAGACATTCTCAGCACCACAGTTAGGACAAGGACCCTAGTAAAGAAAAAGAAAAAGGTCTCAATCAATCGATGATGGTTGTGATGATCTTAACTTAAGCCAGTTTGGTAAGGACTATTTTTACCTTCAAGATTAAAAAGTCTTTGACAACTGCATTTGTAATTGTCAGAGCTAGATAAACTATGAGCGGCACAGCAGCAAACCATGTGAAGATGAAACTGAATGGCTCTGGCAGCTATTTTTACTCAGACAAACAAGAAAAAATTAGTTCAATATCAATGATTTTTAATATCTATTTATGTAATGGTTAATGTTACCTCCAACAAATATGTAATTTCGAATCCCGTCAGGTCATCCAAGAAGAAAAACCTAGGGACGAAAAAAGAACAATATTATAGAATGATCGGCTCGGTCCTTTGCATAGTTTCATGTATAGGACTTACAATCCTAGAGCAACAACAGTTGCTGGAACATTTAAGAGAAACATCTTGAAGTAGTCAACGGAGAGATCACTATAGACCTGCAAATAATCAACTTATCAGCTACCTCCATGGCTGAAAATCATTGAAAGAGTCTACTTTCGAAACATAAAGATCATGAGGATAAAAGGGTCGATTTGAACTTTCGGAACCTCTCGGGTTTTGATAGTATGTTCACCACGATGCATAAATATTTTTCTGAGTGATAAAAAACCAGCTTCAAACATAATATGATCGCTATGAAATTAAGTATGAAATAACGACCACCTTTTTACTACGAAGACTGCATCGAGGACCCTCAACGACAATTTCACTTCCTTCCATCTATAAACAAAAGAACAAAAAAAATCATGGCGGCTAAACTATGCAGATTCAACACACTGTTCAATTCCAGAAAAAAATGAACCTTCAGTCTCAACTTCAGATCATCGAACTCACTATCGGTCATAATTGGATTTCCCGACACATATGCCATTGAAGCTTCGAGAAATTTCTGCTCATCACTACCTGTTTATAAAACTTAGATATCAGTTCAAAGAAAGTAATTAAGGCATTTGGCTTAATTTAAAGGAATATGAACAATCCATGGTGTCAGTACTTAGCATGACAACGCTGCTTCCTTCCCACATTAATTCTTCCTTAAGATTATCAAATTCCTCATTTGACATTATAGCTTTTCCTTCATAGTAGAACGCCTGCAAGTAATCCAGACCCAACATGATAAGAAAATAATTGGAAACACGTACTGGGAGTAAAACAACTAAAATTTCTCCGTAAAAGTAGAGATTAAAGAGACCTGTAAAGCTTGAATAAAATCTTGTTCGAGTTCGCCCAGTGATTTCTTTTGCTTCTTGTCTATACTACAATATGGCAGAATGTTCCCATCAACAACTTCGTCTTCCCCAACCTGCCCTGCAAGAACAAACCCAAATCAGCTAATGTTACCTGAAATTATAATCGCACAAAAAAATATTGAAAAAGTGGGTATTTATCAGTCATTTATGAAAAACCTAAATATTTCCCTCTTGTGATTAAAATAAATACTTCCCATTAGAGTATAGTTAGATTGGAACTAACCTTGCTGCTCTGTAGAAGCTCGAGCCGGAAGTAACAGCAAAGAACGGTGGAAAAAGGATTGTCGGCCACTAAACCGAACCGATTGGGAGCGAGAAAAAGAGGCTGGAGAAGAAAAAGAGAGAGAAATTTGGGGCGTTCGCAGTGGAAAGCTATGGAGGCGAGAAGATGGGAAAGATAAGGCTAATTTGGTAGCCATTGGAGGAGAAGAGTGAGCAAAGAATCCAACGTTGTGGCAGAGGCGTCGATTAGGAGAAGGCCGTTTTCCTGGTAGTGTTTGGAGGGAAAGAAAATAACACGTGTAAGATAAGGCGGTGGGAAAATGTGTGGAGGGACTGTTTGTCTGATGAAACGACGTCGATTTAGTTTCGAAAATCTCAATCTGACTCACCTTACACCTCATCTCAAAGCTAGTGGTTTAATTGGTTGGAGATGAGTCAGTATGTGACACGTTGGCAGTTGTCATTTCATTTTCACGTGGCAGTAGCCAGTAGGCCCCTCTGAAGAATGATTCAAGAACCTTGGATATTGGATAATGAGAGTGCTATGGCTGCGCCTGAAGCCACGTCATCTGTCTAGATATCATTTTCTATCCTTATAAATTAATTAAATAAAAATAATAAGAAAAACTTATGGTTTAACTTTAATACGATGTGGATTTGTTTCTTCCCTTGAAAAAAAAAAAAAAAAAAAAATCTCATCTAGGCTTCATAAAAGTAAAAAAAAAAAGTAATTACAATTTAAACTCTCAATTTTAAAGGTAGCATTTGGGCAGGGTTTAGTTGAATTTTTTCAATTTTATCCCCAATTAAATTTTTTCATGATTAGGCCGATTTTTAGCCTCTAAACTCGAGATCCGAACTGTAAACCACGGTGTTGGAGATTCCTAGACCGTTTATAGTTCTTAACTATTGGAAAACTGAATCAGACGATTCGATCCGACCTGTAAGTCCGGATTGGTTCTGCCCACCTCTACTCTTATTTTTAGAATAGATTGGGCATGTCTAATGAAGGACTATCAATTCTCCAACAACCAACGAAAACTACCTGCAAATTATAGACCGAATCTAATCAAATCATCCTCTTGTACATAAGTAATGAAAGACTAAGCACAGTAGCATTTCCAATTCGTTTGTAATTGCGTCCCAAGCAGGCACTGTAATATTAGTCTCAACATGGTAATAATCGGACCAATTAGAACAAAATCCAGACATTTTTTGTAATTCTCACTCTCTAAATCGCGTTAAAGATCAAACATATAAGTTCCAATCACACTAACGCAAGATGGATTTTTTCATGTATAATTCCCAATTTTTTGAAGAAAAAAGAGAGATATATATAAATAAAACTGTAAAACACTAAGCACGTGAAAGAAATGGTTATGATTAGTAATGGAGCAAATACTATAATCTATAATTCTCTAAAACAAATCATGCAAATAAATATTGCTAAATTATGTTCATACCCAAAGAACATACCAAGAGTTACAACAAGATTATAAGAGAGTAATCTTGTAACGACCCATATTCCTAACAAGATATTATCCGCTCTGGGGATTGGGTCGCAGCCCAATATTCTCTCCTTACGACTTTGTTTGGCGAGAACTTTCTAGAAAGTCACCCAACCTGAAATTGTTCTCGCCGAAGCACTTTTAACTTCGGAGTTCTTATGAGATCCGTTGTCAATTGTGCTCCAAAACGTGTCTTGCTATTTTGGGAAGATCTCCTTACATATGTTTCATTTCCACATACTTCCCCAAGCGATGTGGGATTGTGACGACCCCCCTTTCCACGACCGAACCCTCCGGCACAACCCTCTGGGATCCGCGGAGTTTTAACCCACCTCCGGCCCCAACCGGGCCTTAGCCTCTGAGGATCCGCGGAGCATGGGTGGTTCCACCACATACGTGTCAAGTCGGGTCATCACAATCACCCCCCATCGGGGGCCCAACGTCCTCGTTGGCCACATTTCCAGTTGGGTACAAGCTCTGATACCATTTGTAACGACCCTTATTCCCAGCAATATATTGTCCGCTCTGGGGATTGGGCCGCAGCCCAATATCCCCCCTTCACGGTTTTATTTGGCGAGAACTTTCCAGAAGGTCACCCAACCTGGAATTGCTCTCGCCGAAGCACTTTTAACTTCGGAGTTCTTATGGGATCCGTTGTCAATTGTGCTCCAAAATGTGTCTTGCTATTTTGGGAAATCTCCTTACATATGTTTCATTTCCACATACTTCCCCAAGCGATGTGGAATTGTGACGACCCCTCTTTCCACGACCGAACCCTCCGACCCAACCCTCTAAGATCCACGGAGTTTTAACCCACCTCCGGCCCCAACCGGGCCGTAGCCTCTAAGGATCCGCGGAGCATGAGTGGTTCCACCACATACGTGTCAAGTCGGGTAATCACAAATCTTATATGAAAAAATATTATTGAAATAATTAATTAAAATTTTGTTATATGTTTACAAATTAAAACTCTCGTGTTTAAACCAGGTCCAAGGAATCTCAATTAAATCAATTTGCTTACTTCACAATTGCAAGGCATACTAAAATAATTTCCATCTTTTATTTTTAAAATGCTACATTTATTATCAATTTACGGTAATCTATACCTCTAAACATGGCACTCACGATAGATGTAATAGCTGAGAATTTTATAAATAGTTAAAATAAAATATTAATTGAATCAGTTAATTAGTATCATGTCAAAATTATAAGGTAAATCTAACATTATTCTTAAATAAATTACAAAAAATAATAATAAATGATTTATTAGATATGTACAATTATGAAAAAAAATAAAACATCTAATACTTGTTTAACCAACAAATTATTTCAATATTATTACAATTCCTTTTTTAAGTCGAGGTTTTATAAGCATTGGTCTTTTATTGAGAGTAAAATTATCAAGAATATATAGAGAGAGAGAGAGACTACCATTAAAATTGTGGAGAGATGTGTCGGCCGTGTACCCACGAAGAACATAAAAATGAAAAGGTAATATTCAAAATCACTGTCAAATTATGAAGTGTTTAATAAAATGAACCTTAAAGTAATTTTGTAAATAAGTTCACTCTCAAAGCATGAAAATATAACAAAACAACTTATGATGTATCTCTGGTCTCGGAGAATGGGTCACTTTCTCACTTGAAATGATCCAAGTAAGAACGAGGTGGGGACTCTCAATACTGGGTCCATTATCACTTGAATTTTACGAAAATTCAAAGTTTTTACTTCAAAAAATATCTAAACAATATTAGATTTACTTGAAAATTTTACTACATATTCAGCATATCATAGAAACATAATTTGTAAAGTTTCGTGATTTTTAGATGGCATACGTGATTTTAATGAATTATTTTATAAAACAAACGTTTATAAAAATTAGTACTGGCTACCTCAAAAAATATAACAAATGATATTAGATTTTTTAAAATTTTTATCACATTTTAGCATATAATGAGAAGATAATCATGAATATTTTTTTTTGTTTTATAAAATAATTCATTAAAATTACGTATGTCATCTAAAAATCACAAAACTTAATAAACTTTTCAGATTATTTTCTCATGACATGTTAAACAAGTGGTACAATTTTTTTAAAAAAAAATCCAATATCGTTTAAGGTAGTCACTATGAATTTTCGTAAAATTCAAGTAAAAACAGGACCCCGATACTAGGAGTCCCCAACCCTCGTTCTTCGAGAACGGCCCCACATTTTTGGAGATTGAGGGATCGTTCTCAGGACCCATCAGAGATTATTTTATTACATTTCTCATATTTTGAAGGCGAGTTTATTTACAAAATTACTGAAAGATCAATTTTATTAAACATCTTATGGTTTGAGGGTGATTTTGAATATTACCCAAATGAAAATCACTATCAAAGAAAAGAATGACTTTGCGTGGATTTTCATGAATATGCATGAGAAATTCTGCCCCATCAAATTTTATTTCAATACATTGTAATTGTAATTATTTAAAAATATTTTTACTTCTTTTTTATTGAAATATAATTTCAAAACGAATAAATTGCATATTATTCCCTGAGCTTATATATGAAGAACAAATATGTCATTTTTACTTTTTTTTAAACAAATATCTCTTGAATTTGGGGTCATTAACAACTAAGTTATCAACATTAAGGTTGATGTCTAAAAAATCATGTTTTTGTCACATTATTTTTTATGTTAGGCAACTACACGATAGAAACAACTTCCAATAAAACGACCTTAGCAATTTCATAAAATAAATAAGTTGAAAAACTTAACGCATAATTCAATTTTAGAGATGGTACCGAACTTCAGAAGCTTATTTTTTTTTTAAAACCGTCTAACAAAAAATAAATCACGTGATAAAAAATGTGATTTACTTAACAACAATCATGACAACGTGAACTTAATTACTAACGCCCTAAAGTTGAGGTGGTCATTTGCCTATAAAAAAGTACTTGCTATTCATTTTTAAGTATAACTACTAATTTTCGCTTTATTCTTTAAAAAAAATAGAAAGTGTGCAATACAATGCCTTTTGTGAAGCTCTCTAAACTAAAAACGTTTTCTCTGTTTGGATTTGGGTATCAAAACAATTACTTTAGTCTCTTAATACTCTTAGATGCCATGTTTTCTAAGAATGATTAAATTAACACATTAATTTCCACGAGGATCCCATTTTCTTACAGAAAGGAGAAAATGGACTAGCTTCGAGGATTATAATAAATTATAATAATCTCTTAAATTGCTCAAACCCTAAATTGATTGTGAAGTTTCATTTTTTTATTAGTTGAATGATATGCGTTTGAGATTTAATATTAATAACTTAAAATAACCATATATATTTACGGGATTTAACTATGCTTAAAAACGTGGAAAGTGAGTGTCTGCTAGACGAACATTAAAGTTTAGAAAAAGTAGTGGGTTAATTTTGGAATAACTTATGGTCATAATTATATAAATAAATTGGTTTATTACTACATTTTTATTTGTAGTTGATGCTACAGAAGTGGAGTACAATTTGCAAATAAATGTCATAATGACAACGTAGATCAGCAGATTTGTAAGAAATGTAGTAGAGCAAAGGACTAGATTTGTTAGCTGAAACGTGACGTTAACGGTTAACCCAAGGCTTCAAGGGTAGTTGGTTCCTACTTTCTTACCTTATTTTCCATCCTTTGCTTATTAAAAAATAAAATTAAAAAGAGTACGTCCATATCCCTAAATTAAAGATGGCTTATAAATTAAATTTAAATATTCTACTGTTATTAAAAATTTAAAGATACCGGGTATGATGATTCGGCTCGTTTCAGTTGGGTTGTTCCTCATTCTGCCCTCAGTTTTCTTTGAGAAGTGACACAGATCGCTCTTCTGATAATAATTATTCTTTCAATCCAAATGCTTTACCGAAAAAAATTTTAAATTTACTTTAAATTATTTTCTCCAATTTAAATCACGCATTAACTTTCTCAATTTTACCAATTTATACCTACGTGACCTAACATTAACAAATCACAATAATTTGAGTCAACGTAAAATAATTTGATAACAAAAAATGCGAAAAATTTGCTCGATAAATAATTAATATAAAAATATCAAGTTTTACTAGTTAGAACTTCATAATTTTTTTTAATCAAATTAAGCTCGGAAGTAATAATTGCAATCACTTTTAAGAAATTAGCCGTGTAATCGTATGGTTCCATTTTCCATCCACGTTAAGGATAAAATCGGTAAAATCAACAAATTCAAGGATTTGCAAAGACAATACGGCTGCAACTGCAAACTACAACCATCTTTCATTGCTTTCATCTAGAAGAGAAAGCTAACAAATTCACTGGAAAAAATTTCTAAAGAACGTGAAGGTGACGGCAGAAAGAAAAAGACAGCTTTAATCTTGGGTAAAGTATAAGAAAAATTCTTAACTGTACGATTATTAACAAAATAAACATTAAATTATGTTCATTGACAAAATAGACCGTAGAAATGAATTGGACTAATAGGTCTCCGAGGATAGGAAAGGACGAATCTGGCTTGAAGATCTCAGACCAGAGCCTTCACTACATTCCAAGTTATCAGTTTGTTAACAAAACAAATATCAATGAGCTCCCGTTCTCAGCACTTTAAGTAGAATGCTTGAGAGCAGAAACTCGTTCTCGATGAGAGTCTCCAAAATATTGGTGGCTATTGCAGAAAATGTACCAAACGATATCAGATTTTTTTAAAATTTTTATCACATGTGTACCATATTATGGGTATAAATTCTGGAAAATTTAGTGATTTTTTTAACACTTTCACGATTTATCATAAATATTTACGTCTTGTTTATACAATAATTCATTAAAATTACATATGTCATTCAAAAATTATGAACTTTCACAATAAGTTCTCCGTATACTCCATATTTGAGTTGCAAAATGACTAGTAAAAAAAGCTAACTTGCATTTATTCTATTTTTTATTAAAAAGAGTCTATTGTAAAAGTTTTATAATTTTTTGATAAATGCATGTTAACTTTTTTTACTAGCTATTTTGCAACTCAAATTGGGAGCACAAGAAAAGTCTATTGTGAAAGTTTCATAATTTTTAGATGTCGTACGTAATTTTAATTAATTATTTCATAAATAAAAAAATTATGATAAATCGTGAAAGAGTTAAAAAATCACGAACTTTCCAAAATATCTTACTATGATATAGTAAAAATGTGGTAAAAATTTCAAAAAAATCTAATATCATTTATCATATTTTTTAAGATAATTACTAATATTTTGAAAATTTTCTTTGGGAACTAGTTCCCATTCTCGAGTATTCCACTTAAAGTTATGAGAACGGTAGCCACTGAAGTTTGTTTTGTTAACAAATTGATAGTTTAATATCTATTTTGTTAACAAATTGATAGTTTTTCCTATATTTTACTCTTTGATCTTTGAATTGTTGGAAAATGTGCAGTATTTTACTCTCTGATCTTTGAATTGTTGGAAGATGTGCAGCAGATAATTTGATTATTATTGTCATTAATGAGTATGACGAAATAAATTGATTAATTAAGAAAATACCCATCCCCACTTTTAATGCATTTGTTTTAGTAATAAACACATAGAAATTCATTTTTTTTTCCAAAAAGATAAAATAATAATAATTGTCACGTCGTGTCAATTACTAAAATCATATTAATAATCATACTTTAATAAATCAAACACGCAATCACAATCAATCTTCAACAAAACTTTATTAATCAAAATTCATAATTAATATTTGATCAACTGGTAAACTATGATTACTTTGCTGAATCATATAAAGACAATTTCATACCCAATTTTTTTAGCATAACTAAGTGAGCGATCTTCTCTGATATTGACGTCAACTTGTGAGTAATAATTTTACATTAAAATATCTTGTTTTTAAACTAAGACTAAAATTATAGACATTGTTTTGAGATCTATTCAAAGAATCCTACCAACATTATTTTATTACGTTTCATTACTTTTGACCAAAATTTCTCTCTTCAACATGATTTTAGACTTTAAAGTATTTTTTTCTGCTAAATTAAGCTTCTATCTTTCAATTATTAACAATATAGATCTTACTGTCAATTTATTTGTTTAATTCAACATATGTATATTATATTTATTTTTTATATAATCAGGTAATTTAACATGATTTTAATTTCTTTTACACTTATTTAACATGATTTGGGACTCTGTAGATCTCTCAACGGTGCTTGAAATTGTCAAAAATGAGATCGATGAAATTTAAAATTTATTTAAAATTTGTCAAAAAATTAGAAATCATGATTTCAAATCTGACTAAATGGAAAAGGTAGTACATACCACATGTTTGATACGACAGAATCTAAATCATTGATAGCTAATAGCAGTGAAGCTTCAATTTGTTAAAAAATAATTTAATATCTAAATTAAAATTAAGCCCAAATTATTATAGGATCTAAATTTCAATTTACATATTGTATTTTTATTAAAAGAGACATCAAATTTCTATTTTTTTTTTTAAATTAAGGTTTTATTGTTTCGAGGTCTTGGGAAACAAAGCCAAGGTAAAAATCGTTAATAAATAGGGTAAATTCCAAAAATCACCTTGAACTATGCGAAATTCTCGAAAAAACCCTCCGACTTTAAGTCTTCCCAGTCAAAACCTCAAACTATCAAAAATGATCAAAAAAACCCCTGGCACGAGTGTTATAAAATCACGAAACTTTTTACATTATCTTTCCATGATGTGATGAATATGTGGTAAAAATTTTAAGTGAATTGAATATAATTTGGTATTTTTTAAAAAATTAAATCTTCATTTCTTCTTCATGAAGGTTTAATTTTTTGATCATTTTTGATAGTTTGAGGTTTTTTTGATCATTTTTGATAGTTTGAGGTTTTGACTGGGAAGACTTAAAGTCAGAGGGTTTTTTCGAGAATTTTGCATAGTTCAAGGTGATTTTTGGAATTTACCCTGATAAATATTGTCGAATCATTTTGTCATGTGGCAGTTCTGGTTGGATTCCTGCTCCCCCCCGTGCGTTTTTAACCTCCGCAGCTTAACCTAACTCTCTTCTTCCTTGACCTTCGAATTCCATGGCTGTCGAAACCAGAAAGTGAAGATGATCACGTGCATTACCTACCCAACTCTCTCTCCTAAACCACCCATTCTCTCTCCTACTCTCCCTCGTCATTCGAACCTCGAAAATGTGTTGAACGTTCTGTCGATGAAAAGTGGAATCATTTAAGCCAATTCACGTCTGCAAGTTTTTACATCTATAAAAGGCAGTGATCCAAATGCTTTACAACAAAAAGGTCGAGAGAGAGAGAGAGAGAGAGTGAATACGCTGTAACTCAGGGAGAGAAAAACACAGTTCTAGAGAGAGAATGTCGATCTCAGTGGCTTCAAGGGTAGAAAGCTTAGCAAGCAGTGGGATTCTTTCAATCCCGAAAGAATACGTGAGGCCGCAAGAAGAACTCACAAGCATTGGAGATGTGTTCGAAGAAGAAAGAAAAAAGGAAGGACCTCAATTACCCACCATAGATTTAAACGACATCGAATCAAAGGACCAGACTGTGAGAGAAAGATGTCACGAGGAGCTCAAAAGGGCAGCAATGGATTGGGGAGTGATGCATCTGGTCAACCATGGAATTTCAGACGAGTTGACTGCTCGAGTGAAAGAGGCCGGAAGAGTGTTCTTCGATCTGCCGATTGAGGAGAAAGAGAAGTACGCAAATGACCAGGCTTCTGGTAAGATTCAGGGGTATGGGAGTAAGTTGGCTAATAATGCTAGTGGCCAGCTTGAGTGGGAAGATTACTTTTTCCACCTTGTTTATCCTGAGGAGAAACGGGAGTTGTCCATTTGGCCAAAGCGCCCTGCTGAATATACGTGAGTTTTTCTGTCTTTTCACTCCATACCCATTTCGATTTTCATGTCTTCTTCATACCCGTTTGCTCTTGTCGGTCGGATAATCACTTTCACAGCCTAAAGTTTTTATCTTTCCGGCAAGAAGGTTGATCAGTTCTACAGCCTAAAGTTTTGTCTTCTTAGGCTAAAACCATCTTTTTAGCAACAAACTAGGGAATTTGTTGGGTTTTATAATAGCAAAAATCATCTGGATTAATGATTAAGTTCAATAATTAATCTAATCTTTCCTTATTTTTTTTCCTAATCACACGCAGAGAGGTGACAACTGAGTATGCAAGGCAACTGAGGATGTTAGCTACAAAAATCTTCAAAGTCCTGTCAATTGGGTTAGGATTAGAAGAAGACAGGCTAGAAAAAGAAGTAGGAGGGCTAGAGGAGCTTCTTCTCCAAATGAAAATCAACTACTACCCGAAATGCCCTCAACCAGAGCTAGCCCTGGGAGTAGAAGCTCACACAGACGTGAGTGCTCTGACCTTCATCCTCCATAACATGGTTCCTGGCCTGCAACTCTTCTACAACGACCGCTGGGTGACGGCAAAATGTGTGCCGAATTCCATAATCATGCACATCGGAGACACCGTTGAAATACTGAGCAATGGAAAATACAAAAGCATTCTTCACAGAGGACTGGTTAACAAAGAGAAAGTGAGGATTTCTTGGGCTGTTTTCTGCGAGCCACCTAAGGAGAAGATCATTCTTAAGCCGTTGCCGGAGGTTGTGTCGGAGGCGGAGCCAGCAATCTACCCGCCGAGGACCTTTGCGCAGCATATTCATCACAAACTGTTCAGGAAGAGTCAGGAGGGTTTTGGTTCCAAGTGAGAAAGATGAAATTCTTGAAACTTGGTTGAAATTACTGCTATTTAACTGCTCTTTCAATGATTTGGGTCTTTGTTAGAAGGTCTTATGGTGGCCGATTTACATGCTTTTTAACTCGCGATATGTCTGTGTTCTTGATTGTTGTTGTATTAGCCTATTTTTACTTTTATTGAATAAAACTGCTCACAAATATTTAAAGTAAATCAGCACCACTTAAGGTGTTTAAGTCACAAAAATCAAAATAGAAGATAAACTTACCATTTAATGTAATTTTGAATTCAAGTTATTTGTTGTCACGGAGAGACCTTGAATCTCAATCTTCCAAGTTAAGTTATTTTGTACATTAAATAGCAATAATCCTCGTCGGGGCCAGAATTTAGTCACGAGCAGTCGAAGGAACTATGTTTTAAAATTATCTACAAACAACGTTGTACCAACGTTATAATTGTGCATCATATAATATGAAATTTTCAATTAAATGTTGCGTGATGCATCCGAGTCTCCCAATAAATTCTCTCCCTGTCTTGCTGCTTTCAAACTTAATGTCCAACATTCAAATTTGATTGCGATGCAGAATAACAATTTACGAAGTTGAAGTTTTCTTCTTAAGTTCTTCGTATAAGTCCGATTAATTGAATTTTGTGTGATCGAGTTAGATTTTCGCCTTTTCCGGTCATATTTATTTCGGATTAGTCGAATTCCTTAAAGTCTAGCTTTAAAGTGGTCTTGAATGGGACAATTTTCTTAAGTTAGTGTAATTTGAGTGATGACTTCCTTGTGGCTATAAACAAGAAGATGAACTATTATCTCTCCATAAAGTGTCCAACAGTCTCAGCATGATTTTGTATAGCCAAATAAATTTCTGGATTTAATATTATAAATATGTATTAATCTTTCAATTAATGTTCATTTTTTCTCTCTATTTATATTTAATATGAATATTATTTCATTCATCGATTAAGGTTATTCAAGTGAACACGCTAAATGTCTTCTTTTTTCTTCTGTCTACAAAATGATCAATTTCCTCTTAGATTATTTTATCATAGATAATCTCAATTATAAATTAAGCTTATAATTATGATAATACAAAAAATTAAAGATGGTTGAAAATTAGCATCTTCATTTACCTATAATGAAATTTTGGGCTAAAAAATACGTTCTCAACTACTTTTACTGTGCATGCATTTTCTACATTACATTTGATGCCGATACATAGTCGTTTGTTTGTTTGCAGTATTAGTATATTTATAATGCATCGTAATCATTCTATTAAATAAATGATTTGATATATCATGATACAAAAAAATTAGTGTGATAAAGGCATTAAATTAGACCAAATATTTCCCGTCCATATTTCATTTTCTATTAATTAATTACACTGGAAGATCAAAATTGACAACTTTATATAAGTCTCTCCATGTAATGTCAAGAGGGAAATTCAATACAACAAAAAATAATTTTTTTTTAAATTTTAATATAATTTAATAGTTTTTAGCATCTACAATGACGCTACATTATCAATCATTCTCCACCACATTAATTATCATTTGATTTTAACATCTACAATGATGCTAGATCATCGCATTTATTTATTATTTAGTCATAGTAAATCATCTTTATTTCGATTTAGGGTCTTTATATTTCTTTTAAGTAAGAGTAATGCTACATTTATTCTACTCTCTAAACATATTTGATGACATGTCAAACAATGATTAGTATTATTAATGCAATCAATTAATTATTTATAATTTATTAAGTTGATTTGCACCTATCATTATTTGTCAAGTCAACAAATATATTTAGAAAATAGAATATGAGAATAAACATAACATTATTGTTTAATTAAATATATGCTAAGAGAAATATGTTGATCAGGCTATGACTTTCATCGTGAGAGTGAAAATGATATTTTGGAAAAAATTTAATATTGGATTATTTGGTTGAACTAAGAACTATAGTTATTTTTTGAAAAAAAAAAAATTAGAAGATTTTATTGTGTGTGATTATTTACATAATATATTTTATTATTGTCACTTTCATGTAAGCACAAAGTAATTTGCGAGCAAGAAAAAAAGAGAAATAATCTATAACACTACTTTGATTTAAAATCACATTTTTCTAGGATAATTTTGGTGCAATGTAACAAACTCAATGGATGATAATATATTTTAGAACGAGTGCTAAAATTCATAGTATAAGTCAAAAATTGAACTCGAAATAAAAAAGAGAACTATGAAAATTGGGACACTTAGATTCGAAGTGAAAAATCCTAATGAAAAATTTTACACACACACACACATATTAAACAAGAAAATGAACCTTACTATTTTTGTATTAAAATGACAGAAAATTTGATCCCAAAAAAACAAAAAAAAAGTACACTAAAAGATTCATTTCACCAAAAAATATTATAATATCACATAATTTTTTTCTAGGTTGAAAGGAAGAACTCGAGAGAGCATGTTTCTGTTGAGTTATGGAGCCTAATTTAGGTTGGGGGTATTTTGGTAATTAAGTACTCTGTTATTCTGTAACCCTAAATCGTCTATTATATAAAGACGTAATTAGGTTATCGAGGTTAATACAGAAAGTCTGAGAGTGTGAGGCAAAAACTGTTGTAACTCTGTTTTTGATCTTAGTGAAATCTGTCAGCGGCCAGTGGATGTAGCTCTCACAACGAGAGTGAACCACTATAAATCTGTGTGTTATTTCTTTTTCGTATTCCCGATCGTTCATTACAGGTGGATTATGGCGTCTAATCCTAACAACTGGTATCAGACCTTCAGGTTGAAGTTGTTGACTTAAATGGTGCTTAAGTCTAACTAAGTTTTTGATGATGTATTTGAATGTTAAGTATGTAATTTGATTATGTTTATTAAATGAGAATATTGAATTATGCATGTGATTTAATATGTTGGAAATGTCCTTGGAAATGGTATTTTAGTAGTCTAACAATTGTGATTAAGTGTACAGGGCTAAATAGTTTAACAGGGCTGAAAAATTGATAAACAAAGTGTACATTCACCGGTGAAGTAGAAAAGAAGCCTTCAACCGATCGCTAAACGACAAAGGCGTTCAAAGATTTATCATCCGATTGCTAAACGACAAAATGATTCATCATCCGATGGCGTTCAAAGATTTATCATCTGATTGCTAAACGACAAAATGATTCATCATCCGATGGCGTTCAAAGATTTATTATCCGATTGCTAAACGACAAAATGATTCATCATCCGATGGCGTTTAAAGCAACATCATCCGATGGAGTTTAAAGCAACATCATCCGATAGCCTTCTAAAGCAACATCATCCGATGGCGTTTAAAGCAACATCATCCGATAGCTTTTTAAAGCAACATCATCCGATAGCGGTTCAACTTTTTAAAGCTGCATCATCCGATACCGGTTCAACATTTTTAAAGATGCATCATCCGATACCGGTTCAACATTTTAAAGCTGCATCATCCGATACCGGTTCAACATTTTAGAGTCGCATCATCCGATGGCGTTTCAAGGTGCTTCTGCTGATAGTATTTTAAAGTCTTCCACCGGTGATCTTCCGCCAGAATTCAAAATAACCGCGAAGCAACAGTAACGTCGTCCAAAGCCTTAACTCTAGACCATTAATGGCCGACGAGCGAAAGCGACTCCAGAACGCAACGGCTAGCTGTCTAAGTACGGAAGCTTCTCCAACGGTAATATATTTCCTTATCCAGTAAGAAGCATTAAATGAAGATAGCCGATTAGCAGACATGGTATTTAAGCAAATAAGATAGCTCGAAGAAACAACTTTTGCAAAATCTACTACTGAGCCCTAACGAGCGAAATTGTTGAATACTCTGTATTTTTCTTCTACACCTCTCGATTCTAGAACTTGAGATTTAATCTTTGAGAGAGTGTAGTTTGTGCAAACAATTTACAAACTCACAAATCTGTACAAGGCAGTGAATTGTCGCCCGTGAAGAACAATCCAGATCCGTGTAAGGCAGTAGATCGACGCCCGGAAAGTTCGATCTTGTTTTCTCGCGAGGAGAAGGTTAAGAATCTTCAAGGGGACCCCTTGAAGTGTGGACGTAGACAAGTTTAGCCGAACCACGTTAAAAATCACGGTGTCAATTTCTCTCTCTCTCACTCTACTTTATTTGATTGCTTGCTGTTAGCTTAGAAGTTTTAGACAAGAGAGAAATAAATTAGATTAATAAATTAAGTTTAAAAGTCTAATTCACCCCCCTCTTAGACAATCTCGATCCTTCAGAAGTGGTTTTCGAAAATTAGGGTTTGATTCTTTGAAGGGTATCGATCGATTTCAAGTTTGTAATTTCGGTAAGTGAAATTGTAATTTTTTTAGAGAAAAAGAAATTGGAAATTTGCAATTTTGAAAAGAAAAAAAAAAGGAAAAAACAATTTTTTTTTTAAAAATGTTCTTGCTGCGAAGAACAGAGAAGGAAAACTCCATTCTTTTTCGCCAGAACAGCGACGAACAGGGAGACACCGCCGACCTGCTCCGCCACCGCCGACCGCGCAGACCACGCCGATTTGCTCTGCCCTGTTCTGTTTTGCTCGCCGCGAAGACCACGAAGCTCGCCGCCGACCGCCGAGCGAAGAGAGAAACTGCCATCTGCCGCTGTCCACCATTTACGGCAGCAAAAGTGCAGCACACTGCTGCCAACGCTGTTCGCGAAGCAGAAACAAAAGGGAGTGAATTTGTTTTTCTTTCTATTTGGGCGTTGTCGAAACTGCGAAGAACAGAGAAGAAAAGCTTCTCTATTTGTTGTCTTCACCAGAGCAGCAATATCTGTTTTTGTTTTTTGGACATTAGGTCAAATTGCTGATTAATTGATTGATTGGGAAATATCTGAATTTTGAGGCGAGTATATTGGTTCTGATTTTTCGGGGCAGATTTATTCTGATTTTTAAAAGGGAGATTTTTGATAACGATGGCAGGCGATGATAGTACAGGACATGGTATTGAGAAATTTGATGAGACAGATTTTGCGTTCTGGAGAATGCAAATTGAGGACTACTTGTATGGGATCAGCACAGCAGCCTACCTGATCAATAGAGGACCCTATGTACCTCTAGATTTCAAAGTTCCAAAAGAAGTATGGAGCAGTAAAAAAGTAAACTTTCCTTTTCTGAAAGTGTTTGGTTGCTTATCATATGTTCATATTGATGATTCTGATAGAAGCAAGCTTGATTCGAAATCTAATAAGTGTTTTCTTATTGGTTATGGTGACGCCGAGTTTGTAATACCCGGTTGTACGGACTTGTATATTATATTATTATTATATTATTGGATGACATTTTTGTAAATATGTCAAATCAGGTCCGTTTTACAAAAAGAAAGCATCATTACGATCCTAACGATTAATAGGAATTTTAGGAAAATTATGGGAATTTTCGGAGATTAAACGCTATATTCCGAGTTAATGCATTTCTCGTAATGTAAAAGACGTTCTCGTAAAAAATAGCAAACGAGGTCCAAATTACGAACGGACAGTTTTATTAAGTCCCAAATAATAAGTTGGACGTAGTGGTGAAGTAAGGAAATTTGGTGAAACTGATTGGTTAGACGATTAACGAACCGAATAACGAAACATATATAAAAACTAAAGAAGGGCAAAATGGTAATTTTGCAAATCAAATTATATTAAAAACTAAGTTTCTCTCTTCTCTCCCTCACTTCTCCATTTCTTCTCTGGCGATTACGAAAACCAGAGAGCAAACCCTCGGCTTCCCTCTCTGCCGCGGCGATTTCTCCTCCAATCCGACCTCCGTTCGTTCCGTTTCCTTTACGTTTTCTCCTCCAATCGACCTTCTAGGTAAACAGCGCTCGTGGACGAAGCTTGGATTGCAGCGTGCACGAGGTAAGTTCTCGTGATTCTTCTCTGGCCGATTGGCCTACACCGTACGTCGAATGTCGTCTCGAGGAGTTTTGGAGATGCCCGTAGTTAGTTTTGCTCGGTTTGGGTAGCTAGGTCTTAGGAGTTTATAGTTTATGTTTTTACAGTCTTGATGGTCCATGTTATTGCTTGTTTACTTTATGATAGAGAACTGTCCACGCATCACTTGTTTTAAAGAAAAGCAGGAAAATGAATTTCCGCACAGAGATTTAAAGAGAACGTAAAGCATAGCATTGGCCTTCGGGCATACAGGCCTTCGGGCATATAGGCCTTCGGGCATACAGGCCTTCGGGCATACAGGCCTTCGGGCATACAGTTTACAGGTCACGCGAGGTGGGGCTCAGGCACGGCTGTACGTGTTGTAAGCGTGTACCCCCCTCTTCTAGCTGGAAAGAGTAGTCCGCCCGCTGGATGAGCTCTCTCCGGTTAGAAGGTATAGGATCTCGGTGACACCTATAGTGCATTGCATAGTAAGATAAAAGAAATAAAGCATGGTTTAATGAACTCATAGCACAGCATGCATCGCATTTACGTAGAGCTTACTGGGATGTTATCTCATAGTGTAAATTGTATGGTGTAGGTGACATAGACTTCGAGGTACCAGGTGAGGACGATGTCCTTCCACCTGAGGCATGATTCAGTTGACAGAGGATGGCTGCTGTGGTGTGCTGGCGCAGTCGAGGCTTACCTGACCCGTGGGGAAGTATGTACAGAGTTTTGAGGGTTTTTGGGATATTTTGGGATGTATTGGTTAATTTGTATAGAAATTATAGGATGCTTGGTTCTGATAGACGTTAGGGTTACTTACTGATGTTTTTAAGGTTTTTATAAACTGATTGGTAAAACGTTTTGGTTTCAAGCTTTATTTAACGTTATAGAAATGTTTTGATTGGTTACGGATAGGCTCGGTTTTTAGAGCTATCCATGCAGTTGGATTTCGCAAAGTTCGCTGCAAGTTGGTTGAGTGTAGGATATATTTTGGGTCGAGTTCATTGTGGTTATTGATGAAAATTTGTATCAATCAGATGAGGTTGCTCTCTGGAATCAATTCCAGAGAGTTGTGATGAATTGTGTTGCTCTCTGGAATTTGAGATTCCAGAGAGCATAAGTATAGAAAGCATGGAGAGAAAGAAGCAGAGAAGCGAAGGTCAACGATCGGGCGTGAAGGCCGCGATAGCTGCCAGCGATCGGGCGCTGTGCGCGCGATCGCTGCCAGCAATCAGGCGCCGCGCGCGCCAGCGATCGGGCGCTGCTCTCTTTCTCGGGTAGAATGTCAATTCTGCCCTCCCCTTTTATTTTAATTTAAATTAGTTTTAATATAGTTTTATTTAATTGTTTTAAATGATTTGAAAGTTAGATTTCAATTCCGATTTCGATTCTGGTTTCGATTTCGGTTTAGGTTCCGCCTAGAGTTTAGTTAAAGATAAAAAAAAAAAAAAAATAGTACGGGAAATACGGGTACAGTTTTAGGGTCGTGACAGAGTTTCATTTCTGGGATAATCAAAATCGGAAGATCATTCGCCGCAGAAATGTCATCTTCAACGAACAAGTTCTTTATAAAGATGCTGTTGGAAAAACTTCTGACAGTGGGAGTTCTGTATTGAAAGAGTCTATTGTGGTCAACTTTAGAGATTTTTCAGCTGATAATAGTCCGACTGTTGAAGAAACTCAGGGTGTTGTTGAAGAAGAAGTTTACGAGAATGTGGCTCCAAAGGTAAATCCGCAAACGTCGATTGCAGAACTGAGAAGATCATCCAGGATCAGCAAACAAGTCCATAGATGGTCTCTGTCTCTTAATTACATCCTTCTGATCGACGCAGGAAAACCAGAATATTATGAGGAAGCAGCACAGTCTCATGATTCGATTAAGTGGGAGGCAGCCATGAAAGATGAGATGGACTCATTGAAATCAAATCAAACTTGGCAATTAAGTGAGTTGCCGATGGGTAAGAAAACACTACACAACAAGTGGGTTTACTGAATTAAAAAAGAACATGATGGTTTCCAAATAAAAGGAAGGTATTGACTACACCGAGATTTTCTCACCAGTGGTGAAGTTGACGACGATCAGAACTATCTTGGGTTTGGTTGTGAAAGAAGACCTTCATCTTCAGCAGATGGACGTGAAAACTGCTTTTCTTCACGGTGATTTAGATGAAGAGATCTACATGCGGCAACCACAAGGTTTTGAGGTGAAAGATGAAGAGGAGCTTATGTGTAAACTTCAGAAGAGCTTGTATGGCTTGAAATAGGCTCCAAAGCAATGATACAGGAGGTTCAATAGCTTCATGAAGAATAACAGCTTTGTGAGATGTGAAGCCGATCACTGCTGCTACATCCAAAGGTTTGATAATTCCTACATTATTCTGCTCATTTACGCTGATGATATGTTGATTGCTGGAGCAAGCTTGCATGAGATTGACAAGCTGAAGAGAAAATTATCTAAAGAGTTTGCAATGAAGGATTTGGGTGCTGCAAAACAAATCCTTGGGATGAGGATCTTTAGGGATAAGGAGTTCTCAAACTCTCACAAGAAGAGCACGTGAAGAAGGTTCTTAGCAGGTTCAAAATGCACGATGCTAAGCCAGTCACTACACCATTGGCTAGTCATTTCAGACTATCCAAAGATCAGTCACCCTCGACCGATGAAGAGAAGGACTACATGGCTACTGTTCCATATGCCTCTGCTGTTGGTAGTCTTATGTACGCGATGGTTTGCACACGACCAGACATTGCACATGCAGTGAGAGTTGTCAGCAGGTTTATGAGTAATCCAGGAAGAAAACGTTGGGAAGCCGTAAAATTGATCTTGCGATACTTGAAGGGTAGTTCAAATTTCGCTTTATGTTTTCAAAAATCAGACTTAGGTCTAGATGGATACGTTGATGCTGATAATGGTGGTGATATTAACAGTAGTAAGAGCAGGACTGGGTATGTCTACACTTTGGGTGGTACGGCAATCAGTTGGGTTTCGAGACTTTAAGATGTCATCGCTCTTTCTAGTTGTGAAGCCGAGTATATTACAGTGACAGAAGCTACAAAGGAGATGATGTGGTTACAGCCTTTCTTACGCGAATTAGGCCAAAACTATGATGGTAGTATATTGCATTGAGACAGCAAAAGTGCCATCCATTTGACAAAGAATCCGGTTTGTCATGGCAAGACAAAGCATATACAGGTGCGTTATCACTTCATCAGATCCGCCTCAGAAGATGGAGTATTAGCGCTTGAGAAGATCCCAGGGAGTCGGAATCCAGCTGACATGTTGACGAAAGCTGTGACGAGTGAGAAGCTGAAGTTGTGCGCAACTTCAGTCGGACTTCTTGGATGAGACATTGAAAGGAAGCCGCTACAGATGGAGAGATGATGAGAATAGTCTCCAAGTGGGAGATTGTTAAGTTATGGAGCCTAATTTATGTTGGGGTATTTGGTAATTAAATACCCTGTTATTCTGTAACCCTAAATCGTCTATTATATAAAGACGTATTTAGGTTATCGAGGTTAACACAAAAAGTCTGAGAGTGTGAGGCAAAAATTGTTGTAACTTTGTTTTTGATCTTAGTGAAATCTGTCAGCGGCCAGTGGACGTAGTTCTCACAACGAGAGTGAACCACTATAAATCTGTGTGTTATTTCTTTTTCGTATTCCCGATCATTCGTTACCGGTGGATTATGACGTCTAATCCTACCAGTTTCGAGTAGTAAGGAAAGATGTGAGTCGAGAATAGAATTTCATTGTCTATTCGGCTTTTTTTGTTCAACGAATTAAGCTTTTAACTTTTTTAGAATTTTACCCAAAAGAAGATTGATAAAGAAGCTAAACATTGTTTACCAGTTCGTAGAACAAATGATAATTCTAAAAGAGTTTTAAACATACAAGTTCTATGAACTAAATCCAAATTCTACATTTCTAAAGATTTTTTCTATGTCAAAAAATCAAGAGAATCGTGCCTTAATTTGCAGAGAAGCAAGTCATATATGAAGATTTTCGGTTTCTATAAGTAATTACACTGTTTCATCCACACATGTATTGGGTCTAACGGGACTCACTCACATTATTTTATACGCTGAAGCCTAAAACCTTAATTATTTTTAAACAATTTTTAATGGTTGATAATAATTATAGTGTAAAATTAAATCTAATAAATTTAATGTTTAATAGCTAACCATCTCTTTAGAAACGCTTTAAATTGTCACTCATTATAGTCATAGTGTCACAAAATTAATGGGTTAGTAACACATTATAGTGTCACTTAAAAAGATGATTAATTAAAATACTCGAAGTGCAGTATTCCTAGTAAAAAAATGTCATTTTTATATCTAATTTGCTAGAATTGTTTTGTGTATCTTTTTGTGAATTGATGGATGATGTAGAGAATATAATATATGAAATATTTCATAAGATCTAAAATTTTTGATTTTATTTATTTATTTATTTTTTATCATAATTAAATTTTTATTTGATTAAACTTTTTTTTCTTTAGTTTTCTAATTAATTAGCGACTTAGTTTGTTAGTTTTCTATCTGTTAGAATTTGGTGTGACCCGAATTCTAGTCGGCCGGGTTGGGCCCATATATTAATATTAGAGTTTTATGTTTTCTCTATATATTGATACTTGAGTCGCAAAATTTATTGTACCGAATTGATTTTAGTGATTCTCTCCTCTGTCCGTGGTTTTTTTCCCTTTCTAGGGTTTCCACGTAAAATTCAATGTCTATTATTTTCTCGTTTTTCTTTTTCGGTATTCCTAGATCGTTCGTTACAGGTGGATTAGGGCGTCTAATCCTAACAACTGGTATCAGAGCTCCAGGTTGAAGCGGTTTTCAAAAATCAGGGTTTGATTATTCGAAAGGTATCGAACTATTTCAGGTTTGTAATTTTATGTGTTTTCGAAAATCAAGATTTGATTTTTCGAAGGGTATCGATCGTTTGTAATTTCGGTAGAATTTTGCAAAGGGAAAAGAAATTTTTTGGAGGAAATAAAAAAAAAAAAAAAAAAAAGGTTTTTTCGTTGTTCTGGTTCTTCTTCTTCACCGCGAAGAACAGAGAAGTTGTGGCCGACAGAGGAGCAACCACGAACGAAGAACAGGGTTGAGAGTTCTGCCCGACAGCCGAGACCCACCTCTCCGAGCCCTAGTGCCGTCGCTGCCACCGCCGACTGCGAGAAGCGCAGCGCGACCCGAAGCCGAAGAACAGAGCCCTAGCCGCACCCGTCTGCGAAGACCACGAAGCTCGCCGCCATTCTGCAAACTTTTTGCCTTTAACACGCGAGCCCAGGAACCGCTGAACACCGTTTCGGAGTTCCCCGCCGATCTGCTCCAACTATCCACAGCAAAGAACTAGCTGTGAACAGTGTGCAAAAGAAAAAAACAGAGAGCTTTCTTCAGAGGAAGAAAGCTCGTCGCTGTTCTCCGTCCAGCATTCCGGCGATTGCGTGGCCCTCCGATTCTGGTCCTTTTTCGAACACGGACAAGGATTTTCTTTTGGGAAAATTGAGTAGTTGAAATTTTGGGTGATTGAAATTTCTGAAATTTGTGGGGCAGGTTAAATTGATTATTGGGGCTGAGTAAGAATTGAAAATATCAGTTTTTGTTGTGCGGATTTACTGATATTGGTTGAGATTAATTACTGGGTTGGATAATTAATCGGGATATTATCTTTTTGTTGGGCATTTTTGTTGGTTCAGAATATTTTAGAGATTTATTCTGAATATTTAAGATTAATTATTGGGGTCGAATAATTGATATGGAAATATCTGTTTTGGGCATTGATTATTGATAACGATGTTAGGCGAAGATAGCACAGGATACATTATTGAAAAATTCAATGGGACAGATTTCGCATTCTGGAGAATACAAATCGAGGATTACTTGTACGGGAAAAGACTTTATCTTCCTTTGAGTGTGAAACCAGAGAAGATGGAAGACAGTGAATGAAATCTCCTTGATAGAAAGGTTTTGGGAGTCGTCCGATTGACGCTAGCCAAAAGCGTTTCTCACAACGTGGCGAAGGAGAAAACTACCGCGAGTCTGATGAAGGCTCTATTTGATATGTATGAGAAATCGTCTGCGAATAATAAGGTATTTCTTATGAAGAAGCTTTTTAATCTGAAGATGATTGATGGTGCTTCTGTCGCAGCGCATCTGAATGAGTTCAATATTATTGTGAATCAATTGTTATCTGTGAAAATTGATTTTAAAGATGAGGTTTGTGCCCTAATTTTGTTGGTGTCTCTACCGAATAGCTGGGAGCCTATGAGAGCTGCAGTTAGTAACTCAGTTGGAAGTGCTAAACTCTTATTCACCGATATGAGGTATCGTATTCTTGCCGAGGAGGTTCGTAAGATTGATTCTGGTGAAACATCGACAGGTTCAGCTCTGAGTGTTGAAAATAGGGGCAAAAATCAAAGTAAAGGTCCGGGCAATAGAAATCAAAGTCAGAGGAAGTCCGGAAAACATGCCAACTTTGAGTGTTATCATTGTGCCAAGAAAGGACACATAAAGAGATTTTGTCACAAGTTTCTTCGGGAGAATCTGAATGCCAAAGGAAAGGAAAAGATATTCGAAGAGGGTGACACAGATGAGGAGGTAGATACAGCCACCGAGGAGTCCTTTAGTGTGTACAACGAGGATGTTGTAAATTCTGATTGCCAAGATACGAGCTGGGTGATCGATAGTGGTGCTTCAATACATGCCACTTCGCGGAGAGATTTCTTTACGTCATACACTTCGGGTGACTTTGGAAGTGTGAGGATGGGAAATGGTAGCATTGCAAAAGCCATTGGCATGAGAGATGTGTGTTTGGAGACCAACATCGACAACACCTTGGTTTTGAGAGGTATGAAGCACATCCCCGACATCCGCAAGAATTTGGTCTCGACTGAGAAGCTCGACGACGAAGGTTTTGGCAACACCTTTCGTGATAGAAAATGGAAGCTTACCAGAGATTCATTGATTGTGGCGAGAGAGGAAAAATGCTCATCATTATATGTGATGCATGCAAAGATCGCGGGTTCCACAGTCAATGTGATGAGTAATAAGGCTGTAAAGTTTGTGAATTCACCTTCTAAGAGAAAGGTTGAGAAGACTCGGAAGAAGTCAGGTTCTCGGATGAAGTTCAGGTTGGGATCTGACGGTACATCAGAGCCAGTGAGTCAGCCTATTACATATATTCAGTCATCAGTTTCAGTTTCATGTCAGAATGGTATCGTCAAAGGCAGAACCATGCGGAAGGATAAAACTCCAGGACGATATGATGAAACTGTGGGTTATGCATTGAATGTGTTCGAGGGTAACGATTCCTGTGTGGAGTCTTCAATATGTTCAGATGGAGTTCGTTGCAGCAACTTTGATAATTCAGTGATACCATGGAGGAGGAGATGTGATTTCTTCTCAAGTAAATCTCTCAAGTTTAAGCGGAGCTTAAACTTGATCGGTATCAGGATGCTAAGTTGGCCCATCTGGGGCCATTGTGGTAGAGAAGCTTGTTTTTAATGAAGTTTTGCAGATTTGTTTCTTTGCACAGGAATTTCGTTGAAGGTGGAGATTGTCAGAGTTCAGTGTTCTGGATTCGCTTTGGATTGGGCCGAGTAGCCTTTGGATCTCTCATGTGGAATTCGTGTCAATGTGGAGTTTGTTAGAATTTGGTGTGACCCAAATTCTAGTGGGCCGGGTTGGACCCGTATTGTAACACCTGGCATTTTGCCATGTAATTATTCCTTAAACTGTTGAAATGGAATTTATTGGCCATTAATAAAATGCGTATTTTATTTGAAGTTTTATAATACCTTACAGAAGAGGAGATTTTTGGAGAAAACGGATCGAAGAATTTAAGTCACAACTTAATTGGAAAACCAAATTATGTTCAACCAAAATAAAACTATTTGGTTAGAAATCAATGGAAGGGTAAATTGGGGAGAAATTAAGGTTGGTGGGAGTTTGCCAATGGTTGAGTGACATCTGGCAACTTGTTGAAGAAGCTAAGTTCTTCCTTCTACGTGAAACCCTCACTTCTCATCTGTTTCTTTCCACTACTCCCTGCTCTTTCTTTCTGGCGATTGTGACAAAATACCAACACTTTGCTTTCCCAGTTTTTTCTTCTGTTTCTTCAAACAAAGGTAACCATCCACAAAAGTTATCAATTTGAATAGGTTATAATGTGAGTTCTTGTTGGAGTTAAAGATTTCGATAATATGGAATAAACTTCTGTTTTGGATAAAAACACGATAGACTGTGTTCTGAAGGATTGAGTAGAGTCTGCTGCATATCTTACCAACTTATTAGTTAGCATTTGCAGCTGTTTAATTCCTTTACATGCGTACTACAGATCTGAGCGTTCCAGAGACATTCGAGCATCTTACACCGCAGCAGACAGGTAAGTTCATACGTATAGGTTTGGCCCTTAAGGCCCTACAATACGGAGGTACTAGGTTTTATGTTGTCGGGATTTCTGTTGGGTAGTTAAACTATAGGTTATGTTTTAGGTTAAGTGTGTTCTGTTCTATATTCTGCTCATTATTCTGTCGCCTGTCTATGAATGTTCATGCATACATGTTTTCTCTGAAAGTCATGAAAATATTTTCTGCACACGGTTTGAAGTTAAGTAAGATAAAACTTGTAATGAAATGTATGGTTAAGTGTGGATGAGGACTGGCATCCTGTCATGTACTCCTGTTATGTCCTGTTGTGGCATGTACTCCTGTTGCGCCAGCTCTTCTTCCCACTTATACCTTCCTGTCCAGTGAAACGTAATGTAATGTTCATGTATTTGAAAATGTTCATGCATAGCATATGCACACTGCATTCTAGTATGTTCTTACTGAGCCTTAGGCTCATAGATGAACTCCCTGTTGTAGGTATGGATACTCCAGATGAGGACCTTGTGCCTCAAAATGACGAGCTGATGTAGTTTGAGGATCGAGCTCACGGGGTTTGGCTGCTGCAGTCAGACAAGAGTTAATCCTGTGAGAATGTGTTTTCTGAAGTTATGTCCAATATTGTACCATCTTTTGAAGTTTTAAAACATTTGAAATGTAGGCCCAATTCTGTACTACTTTGTGGTTTGTAAAACGATGTATAGAACCTGTATTGATGTTTAAAACCTCTGTATTTGACAATTGAATTATGTTTTGAAGTATTCTGGAATTTGTTTGGAATATTTTCTGTTAGTCTGTGCATGGATAGTTTCTGGTTTTAGAGCTATCCATGTAGTGTGATCATTCTTAAGTTTTTGTCATGTTTTCTGTGTGCTCGAAAAATATGGTTTTTGAACTGGTTTGAGAGTTTGAGACTTTCATGTCTTCTGTTGTTATGCTCTCTGTTTGTATGTCTTTCTGTCAAAAGTTGTCAAATTCCGCCCCTTTTAAACTACATCTTCCGATCACGCTCACTGTTGTTTTAAGTGTGCATCCACCGATAGTCACTGTTCACATTTTGTCTTATTCGCATCCACCGCCAAACAGTGATTTTGCCATAGTTTTTTCTTCTACCGATTACGTTTACTGTCTTTATCTGCCGATGACGTCATCAAAACTTCTGATGACGTCATCACACAATCCGATTACGTTTACTGCCTTTATCTGCCAATGACGTCATCACACATTCCAATTACGTTTACTGCCTATATCTGCCGATGACGTCATCACATCTTCCGATGATGTCATCTATTTTGTCTTACTCAATCCACCAGTGAGTAGTGCAATTCAGCCTGTTTTAAAACACTTCTACCGGCTGACGTCATCCATCTTCCGGCTGACGTCATCACCTTCTGTCGATCCCGTTTATTGCCTGCATCTTCCGGTGACGTCATCCATCTTCCGGCTGGCGTCATCACCTTCTGCTGATTACGTTTACTATCTGTATCTGCCGATGACGTCATTACATCTTCTGATGGCGTCATCCACATCTTCCGCCAGTCTTCCGCCCAGTTTAATTATTCTTCCCGCCCCGTTTTAAATACATCTTTTGCCTTACCTTTTTCCGGTCTGGTCCATTCATATTTCCTGCTCACTTCTTCTCCAGTTTAAGTTCTCTTTAATGCCCCTGTCTTCCTGCTTTCCCTCTGTCACCCTTCCTGCATTTCGGTTTCTTCTGCTATCCATTGTTGAAACCTGTTTTGTTTTCAGCTGCAGAGAACCCTCTCTCTCTGCCAAGATTTTAAAAAAAAAATATAATGTACAAAATAAATATAGTCCTTGTTTTCTGTTATCTGTCCCGGAGTGATGGCTCCGATCCCGGGCCCCGATCGGGTCTGGTTTTGGGCTGTCACAGTTATGGTATTAGAGAGACAAGGTTTTAAAACTGATTCTGTAAAATGTCTGACTGCGCAACCCGCCACGTGAGATCGCTTCACCAACTGTAAGTGTTTAAATTCATGTCAAAGTTCTGTTTATTAAATTAGGTTATTTCGTTTATAGGGTTTATTAGAAATGGTGAGAGGACGTCAGGAAGAGTCAAGTGAAAGCTCTCGTGCCATTGACTGACTAACTGAACTGGTGGGTGCACAGTCACGCATGGTTGAACGCATGATGGCCCGAGAAGATGATAGAAACAATAACCATGGGAATAACAATCGTGATAATGCTCCACGTGACTCTAGTGGAGAAAGATTTCTGCGACTCCAGCCGCCTGCATTTGATGGATTATCGACGGACCCTACTCATGCTGAGGAATGGATCCGGCAGATTGAACGCATGTTGAATTATGCAGAGGTGGAGGAAAATAAGAAAGTGATATGTGCCTCGTTTAATCTCACCAAGAGTGCTGGATTTTGGTGGGATACAGTGCAGTCAACCACTGTGGCATTAAGCTGGGAGGGATTTAAAACACTCTTCTACGAGAAGTACTTTGACCACAGCATGAGGAAGGAGAAGTTACTGGAATTCTCTCGACTATGACAAATTGGAACGGTGGCCGAGTATGTTCAGAAGTTCGATTCACTATCCCGTTATGCACCCCACCTAGTGGCCACTGATGAAAATAAGGTGCATCAGTTTATCCAGGATTTGAAGATGGACCTATTACGAGGGATTACATACGGGGGATTTGACGAGGCCCCATACACAAAGGTGGTAGCTAAGGCTTATCAGTTGGAGGCCTTAGAGGCAAAGTCTCAGAGATATACATCAAAGAGAATCATGCAGGATGCCCCTCAGCAGCAACAACAACAACAAAAGGGACAGGTTAAGCAACCACGACAGCAACATAACAGAGGTGTGAAAAGACCAAATGAGGTTGCTGTTTACCAGGACAAAGGGAAAAGACCTATGGGAGCTCCTCAGCTTCCCGTATGCCCGCGCTGCCAGAGAAATCATACAGGAGACTGCAGGCTCTTTACTGGCCAATGTTTCCGATGTGGCAAAGGAGGCCATCATGTTCGAGATTGCCCGATGCCGGACACGAGACCAAACCTTGCAGTACCAAAGGTTTTTGCAATGATGGAGGATGTTGATGATGCTGATCTGCACACGGCAATTACCGGTACGATTATAATATGTGATACACCTGCTTATACCTTGTGGGACACGGGGGCCACACATTTGTTTGTGGCCATGGACTTCGTAGTTAGACAGAAGTTTTGTAGTACGTCGTCAGATCAACCCTACAGCATTATGCTACCGTCCGGAGAATTTATGCACTCCGAGCAGGTGGTACGGGGTGATATAGTGACAATAGGAGACCAGAAGTTGTATGCCCACCTTATCGTCATCGGTATGAAAGGGTACGATGTCATTCTAGGGATGGACTGGCTATTTCCACATCACGCCACCATCAGCTGCAGGTCCGGGCTCGTGTCTTTTAAGCGCCCGAACGAGGTAGAGTTCTCCTATCAGGCAATACCGAAGAAACATAGTATGCCTGTTATATCCTCCTTAAAAGCTCAACGGCTGATGAGGTCAGGATGTGTCGGATTTCTTGCCCACGTAATAGATGTTCGAAGGTAAGGTGAGGTCGAACTTCAAAATATTCCGGTAGTTCGAAAATTCTCAGAGGTTTTTTTAGATGACCTACCGAGATTGCCACAGGATCGTGAGATAGAGTTTGAGATCGATGTGTATCCTGGTGCTGAACCGGTGTCGAAGAATCCGTACCGTATGGCGCCAATAGAGCTGAGGGAGTTGAAGACTCAGCTAAAGGAGTTGGTGGACAAGGGCTTTGTGCGCCCTAGTTTCTCTCCGTGGGGTGCTCCCGTCTTGTTTGTCAAGAAGAAGGATGGGTCCCTACGAATGTGTATTGATTACCGTGAGCTGAACAAGTTGACTATCAAGAATAAGTACCCGTTGCCTAGAATTGATGATTTATTTGACCAGCTACAAGGGGCTCGGGTATTTTATAAGATTGACTTACGCTCCGGTTATTACCAGTTGAAGGTCAGACCTGAGGAAATTCCAAAGACCGCCTTCAGGACTCAATACGGACACTACGAGTTCTTGGTGATGTCGTTCGGATTAACTAATGCTCCGGCAGCGTTTATGGACCTGATGAACAGGATATTCCAAGATGTCTTGGATAAATTTGTAATCGTTTTCATCGACGATATCCTAGTTTATTCCAGGAGTGAGGCCGAGCATGAAGAGCACTTGGCAATTGTGCTATCGACTCTGAGGCAGCATAAACTATATGCCAAGCTATCAAAGTGTGAATTCTGGCTGAGCAGGATTAATTTTCTTGGCCACGTGGTGTCTGCTGAAGGAGTATCTGTGGATCCAGCCAAAATTCTGTCAGTGAAGGAATGGCCAAGACCGAGGAATGCCAGTGAGGTACGGAGTTTCATCGGATTAGCTGGTTATTACAAGAAATTCATCAAGAGATTTTCTGTGATAGCGAAGCCTATGACCAGCTTAACGAGGAAGGAAATCAAGTTCAAGTGGTCTGAAGCATGTGAGGTGAGCTTTCAGACACTTAAGCATAAATTAACCACTGCTCCTTTGTTAGTATTGCCAGTTGAAGACGGTAAATTCAGCGTATACTGTGATGCGTCAAAGATTGGCTTGGGATGTGTACTAATGCAAGAAGGGAAAGTGGTAGCATACGCATCCCAACAATTGAAGAGCCATGAAGAAAACTACCCTACTCACGACCTTGAGTTAGCGGCAGTTGTATTTGCGTTGAAAGTATGGAGACACCATTTGTACGGGCAATCATGTGAGGTGTTTTCTGATCACAAGAGTTTGAGGTACCTCTTTACTCAGAAAGAGTTGAATATGAGGCAGAGGCGGTGGTTAGAATTTGTGAAAGATTACGATGTTGAGATCAAATACCACCCTGGTAAAGCTAATGTGGTAGCTGATGCACTGAGCAGGATGCCAGCTACTGTGCAACCAGTTATGTCGGCCGTATCAATGCCTTTGAGGACGGAGATACAGAAGTACGATATGGAGATAGTTTCTGGGCTATCGGCCATACTAGCAGACTTAACCCTACGGCCCACCGTCCTGGACCGTATTAAGGAAGCCCAGAAGACCAGTTCAAAGGAGATGGCTGATATGGTGAGCAAAGTACCAATGGCTTCTTCCGATTTCAGTTATTCGGGAGATGGAGTGCTGAAGTTCAAAAACAGATGGTATGTTCCGAAAGAAGAAGAGCTGCGGAAGCACATCTTATCGGAAGCCCATTCATCTTCTTTCTCTGTGCATCCTGGAAGCACAAAGATGTATCAGGACTTGAAACTTCACTTCTGGTGGCCGAATATGAAGAATGAAGTGGCCAAGTATGTGGAGTCTTGTATGATATGTCAACAAGTCAAAGCTGAACATCAACGACCAAGTGGAACGCTTCAGCCTCTTCCGATTCCCGAATGGAAGTGGGAGAACATCACGATGGATTTTGTTGTCGGCCTTCCAAGAACGGCTAAGGGCCACAATAGCATATGGGTCATAGTGGACAGATTGATGAAGTCGGCCCATTTTCTACCTGTGAAGACGACATTCTCCATGGATCAGTATGTTGAGCTACATATTAGTGAGATTGTCAAGCTGCATGGTATTCCGGTGTCAATTGTTTCGGACCGGGATCCTAGATTCACTTCTAGGTTTTGGAAAAGTTTGCAGAGCTCCTTGGGCACTGGATTAGACTTCAGCACGGCATTTCATCCACAGACTGATGGACAATCTGAAAGAACAATCCAAATACTGGAGGATATGCTAAGGTCGTGCGTACTGGAATTTCATGCTCCTTGGAGTAGATACTTGCCACTCGTGGAGTTTGCCTACAACAATAGCTATCAGGCTACGATCGGTATGGCTCCATATGAAGCCCTTTACGGCAGAAAGTGTAGATCCCCAATGTGTTGGGATGAGGTCGGAGAAACCAAGCTTATCGGCCCTGAGATATTACAGCAAATGTCTGAGGTGATAACTGCTATCAAACAACGAATAAAAATTGCTCAGAGTCGACAGAAAAGCTACGCAGACCACAGAAGAAGGGACTTAGAGTTTGCCGAATGCGATGAAGTTTCTGAAGGTATCGCCTTTCAAGGGCGTAATGAGATTTGGTAAGAAAGGAAAAAGCTCAGCCCACGGTTCATTGGGCCTTTTCCCATCGTGAAGCGTGTGGGGAGCGTGGCGTACAGACTACAGTTGCCAGCGTCAATGGATGGAGTTCACAATGTTTTCCATGTGTCAATGCTGAGAAAGTGCGTACGAGATCCAACTCAGATCGTGGAGCATGTGGACTTTGATATCATGCCAACGCTGACATATGAAGAAAGACCCATACAGATATTGGATATGTCACTTAAAGTGTTACGCAATCATGTGGTCCCAATGGTGAAAGTTTTATGGCGAAATCATAATGTAGAGGAAGCCACTTGGGAAAGACAATAGGACGTTAGGGCCAAATATCTGGAACTCTTTGCTTAGGCAAATTTTGGGGACAAAATTTCTGTTAAGGTGGGTAGAATGTAACACCCGGCATTTTGCCATGTAATTATTCCTTAAACTGTTGAAATGGAATTTATTGGCCATTAATAAAATGCGTATTTTATTTGAAGTTTTATAATACCTTACAGAAGAGGAGATTTTTGGAGAAAACGGATCGAAGAATTTAAGTCACAACTTAATTGGAAAACCAAATTATGTTCAACCAAAATAAAACTATTTGGTTAGAAATCAATGGAAGGGTAAATTGGGGAGAAATTAAGGTTGGTGGGAGTTTGCCAATAGTTGAGTGACATCTGGCAACTTGTTGAAGAAGCTAAGCTCTTCCTTCTATGTGAAACCCTCACTTCTCATCTGTTTCTTTCCACTACTCCCTGTTCTTTCTTTCTGGCGATTGTGACAAAATACCAACACTTTGCTTTCCCAGTTTTTTTGTCACGACCCAGATACTGTACCCATTTTTCCCGTACATATTTATTTATTTTATTTTTTTTTCTTTTGCCCTTATACTTTAAATAGACTCTAAGCGGAACCTAATCCGAAATCGAAACCAGAATCGAAATCGAAATTGAAATCTAGCTTTAAACCATTTAAATAACTTAAAACAAATTAATAAAACTATGAAAACATTTAATAAAAATCATTTAAAATAAAACAGAAATCGGGAGGACAGAAATGTGCAAACCCGAAATCAAGGGGGACAGCGATCAGTCGCTGCAGCATGCAGCGACTGATCGCTGCACATGCTGCAGAGACCAGCGATCAGCGATCGATCTCTGCGTTGCTGCAGAGATCGATCGCTGCACACTTGCAGCGATCACCACGCAGCGATCGTTCCCTTCTCCTTTCTTTGCTCTCTGTGTTTTCTGTTTTACAATTTCTCTCTGGAATCTGAATTCCAGAGAGCAACACTTCATGTTTCAACCTCTCTGGAATCCGATTCCAGAGAGTAAACTCATCTATTCCCACCACTTTCTCCTCAATAAACCTGATTAACCTATAACTCAAACTTAACTAAAAACGTATTCTATACTCAACTAACTTACAGCGGACTTTGCGAAATCCAACTGCGTGGATAGCTCTGAAAACCGAGCATAACCGTATCAATCCCAAAACCATTAAAAACATTTCTATAACGTTCAAATAACAGATTAAACTAAACGTTTTACAAATCAGTTTATAAAACCTTAAAAACATCAATATGTAAACCTAACATCTACCAGAACCAAACATCCTAAACGTCCCCAAAAGACCCTCAGAAGCTATACATACTATCCCCACGGGTCGGTGAAGCCTCGACTGCGCCAGCACGCCCACGCGAGCCGTCCTCCGTCAACTGCGTCACTCCTCAGGTGGAGGGATCTCGTCCTCACCTACACCATACAGACACCTATGAGATAAAAATCTCAGCAAGCTCTACGTAAGTGCAATGCGTGCAATGCGTATGCAATTCAGAAAACATGCAGATACAGATACATATTCAGATTACAGATTCAGATTTTTTACGTCGCAGACAGATTATCACTGAGGTCTACCAAGCCTCTCCGTGACCAGATAACAGATTACGTAGATTCTTTTCGTTGGTTCATTTTACTTTTTGATTAGGTCGCAGACAGATTGTCACCGAGGTCTAAACCCACCTCGCCGTGACCAGATAACAGATTACGTAGATTAATTAGGTCCATTACTTTGCTTAAAAACACGTACAGAATGATGCATGAACAATTCATATCAGACAGTAATCATATAGACAAAGCATACCATCGAAACTCCACAATCAACCTATACACATATAGACAGAACATACCATCAAAACTCAACAATCAACCTATACACATATAACTTAACTACCCAACCAAAGCGATTAAACAAAACATCACCAAGTTCCTCGAGAAGACCACGACGTACGGTGTAGGCCAATCGGCCAGAAAAGATCACGAGAACTTACCTTGAGCGCGCCGAATTACAAGCTTTGACCACGAGAGTTGCGTGTCTGAATAAAACACGATATTCGCCGTTATAATCAATTTAAGCCATAAATGTCTAAATTACAAAATCCTTAACTAACGAATTCTCCTAAATTCTCCACTTAGCTATTTAGAGCATTTCGAACGTTAATTAAAGCTTTATAATCCAAAATCTCTAGTTACGAGTTTTTCCTAAAAACCGACATTTTATCAATTTATAACTTTTTCGCAAATTGATTTCTTTTCGTCCAATAACGTCCAATACGTTCAATCTATACTTAATCACGGCTAACCTATTAATTACGGGCCCTAAATCGCGTTTTTCGTCGAAACCCTAATTGAAACCCTAACCCTAAATCGAACCGAAAACTCGAAATAAACGCTCAGAGATTGTAGGTACATACCGAGGGTAGCGAGAGGAGAAGAAACCGTGAATGAAACGGGTTGATCGGAGGTCGGACGGAGGTCGGAGGAGGAGAACACGCCGGCGGCCAGAGGAGGAAAATCGCCTCTGTTCGTGCGATCCAGAGAAGAAGAGAGAAAGTGAGGGAGAGAAAAGGGTTTTGTGATGTTTTATAAAATTGATTTTGTAAATTACTATTTTGCCCTTCTCACTTAATTCTATTTGTTTCGTCCTTCGTTTCGTCAATCGTCCAACTATTCGAAATCACCAAATTTCCTAATTTCGCCAATAAGTCCAATTAGTTACCAGACATTTATTAAAACTGTCCGTTCGCAATTCGGACCTCGTTTACTATTTTTACAATATCGTTCTTTTTATTACGAGAAAACGTAATTCTCATAAATTTAGGGTTTGAACTCCGAAAAAATCCCATAATATTCCTAAAATCCATATTAATTATTAGGATTCTAATGACGCTTTCTTTTCGTAAAACGGAGTTAATCCGACATATTTACGAAAATGCCATTTCATATTAAAATAATAATATCTCGTAAAGCGGGATATTACATTTTTCTTCTGTTTCTTCCAACAAAGGTAACCATCCACAAAAGTTATCAAGTTGAATAGGTTATAATGTGAGTTCTTGTTGGAGTTAAAGATTTTGATAATATGGAATAAACTTCTGTTTTGGATAAAAACATGATAGACTGTGTTCTGAAGGATTGAGTAGAGTCTGCTGCATATCTTACCAACTTATTAGTTAGCATTTGCAGCTGTTTAATTCCTTTACATGCGTACTACAGATCCGAGCGTTCCAGGGACATTCGAGCATCTTACACCGCAGCAGACAGGTAAGTTCATACGTATAGGTTTGGCCCTTAAGGCCCTACAATACGGAAGTACTAGGTTTTATGTTGTCGGGATTTCTGTTGGGTAGTTAAACTATAGGTTATGTTTTAGGTTAAGTATGTTCTGTTTTATATTCTGCTTATTATTCTGTCGCCCGTCTATGAATGTTCATGCATACACGTTTTCTCTGAAAGTCATGAAAATATTTTCTGCACATGGTTTGAAGTTAAGTAAGATAAAACTTGTAATGAAATGTATGGTTAAGTGTGGATGAGGACTGGCATCCTGTCATGTACTCCTATGTCCTGTTGTGGCATGTACTCCTGTTGCGCCAGCTCTTCTTCCCACTTATACCTTCCTGTCCAGTGAAACGTAATGTAATATAATGTAATGTTCATGTATTTGAAAATGTTCATGCATAGCATATGCACACTGCATTCTAGTATGTTCTTACTGAGCTCTAGGCTCATAGATGAACTCCCTATTGTAGGTACGGATACTCCAGATGAGGACCTTGTGCCTCAAAATGACGAGCTGATGTAGTTGGAGGATCGAGTTCACGGGGTTTGGCTGCTGCAGTCAGACAAGAGTTAATCCTGTGAGAATGTGTTTTCTGAAGTTATGTCCAATATTGTACCATCTTTTGAAGTTTTAAAACATTTGAAATGTAGGCCCAGTTATGTACTACTTTGTGGTTTGTAAAACGATGTATGGAACCTGTATTGATGTTTAAAACCTCTGTATTTGACAGTTGAATTATGTTTTGAAGTATTCTGGAATTTGTTTGAAATATTTTCTGTTAGTCTGTGCATGGATAGTTTCTGGTTTTAGAGCTATCCATGTAGTGTGATCATTCTTAAGTTTCTGTCATGTTTTCTGTGTGCTTGAAAAATATGGTTTTTGAACTGGTTTGAGAGTTTGAGACTTTCATGTCTTCTGTTGTTATGCTCTCTGTTTGTATGTCTTCCTGTCAAAAGTTGTCAAATTTCGCCCCTTTTAAACTACATTTTCCGATCACGTTCACTGCTGTTTTAAGTGTGCATTCACCGATAGTCACTGTTCACATTTTGTCTTATTCGCATCCACCGCCAAACAGTGATTTTGCCATAGCTTTTTCTTCTACCGATTACGTTTACTGCCTTTATCTGCCGATGATGTCATCACAACTTCCGATGACGTCATCACACATTCCGATTACGTTTACTGCCTTTATCTGCCGATGACGTCATCACACATTCCGATTACGTTTACTGCCTTTATCTGCCGATGACGTCATCTATTTTGTCTTACTCAATCCACCAGTGAGTAGTGCAATTCCACCTGTTTCAAAACACTTCTACCGGCTGACGTCATCACACATTCCGATTACGTTTACTGCCTTTATCTGCCGATGACGTCATCACACATTCCGATTACGTTTACTGCCTTTATCTGCCGATGACGTCATCACACATTCCGATTACGTTTACTGCCTTTATCTGCCGATGACGTCATCACACATTCCGATTACGTTTACTGCCTTTATCTGCCGATGACGTCATCACACATTCCGATTACGTTTACTGCCTTTATCTGCCGATGACGTCATCACACATTCCGATTACGTTTACTGCCTTTATCTGCCGATGACGTCATCACACATTCCGATTACGTTTACTGCCTTTATCTGCCGATGACGTCATCACACATTCCGATTACGTTTACTGCCTTTATCTGCCGATGACGTCATCACACATTCCGATTACGTTTACTGCCTTTATCTGCCGATGACGTCATCACACATTCCGATTACGTTTACTGCCTTTATCTGCCGATGACGTCATCACACATTCCGATTACGTTTACTGCCTTTATCTGCCGATGACGTCATCACACATTCCGATTACGTTTACTGCCTTTATCTGCCGATGACGTCATCACACATTCCGATTACGTTTACTGCCTTTATCTGCCGATGACGTCATCACACATTCCGATTACGTTTACTGCCTTTATCTGCCGATGACGTCATCACACATTCCGATTACGTTTACTGCCTTTATCTGCCGATGACGTCATCACACATTCCGATTACGTTTACTGCCTTTATCTGCCGATGACGTCATCACACATTCCGATTACGTTTACTGCCTTTATCTGCCGATGACGTCATCACACATTCCGATTACGTTTACTGCCTTTATCTGCCGATGACGTCATCACACATTCCGATTACGTTTACTGCCTTTATCTGCCGATGACGTCATCACACATTCCGATTACGTTTACTGCCTTTATCTGCCGATGACGTCATCACACATTCCGATTACGTTTACTGCCTTTATCTGCCGATGACGTCATCACACATTCCGATTACGTTTACTGCCTTTATCTGCCGATGACGTCATCACACATTCCGATTACGTTTACTGCCTTTATCTGCCGATGACGTCATCACACATTCCGATTACGTTTACTGCCTTTATCTGCCGATGACGTCATCACACATTCCGATTACGTTTACTGCCTTTATCTGCCGATGACGTCATCACACATTCCGATTACGTTTACTGCCTTTATCTGCCGATGACGTCATCACACATTCCGATTACGTTTACTGCCTTTATCTGCCGATGACGTCATCACACATTCCGATTACGTTTACTGCCTTTATCTGCCGATGACGTCATCACACATTCCGATTACGTTTACTGCCTTTATCTGCCGATGACGTCATCACACATTCCGATTACGTTTACTGCCTTTATCTGCCGATGACGTCATCACACATTCCGATTACGTTTACTGCCTTTATCTGCCGATGACGTCATCACACATTCCGATTACGTTTACTGCCTTTATCTGCCGATGACGTCATCACACATTCCGATTACGTTTACTGCCTTTATCTGCCGATGACGTCATCACACATTCCGATTACGTTTACTGCCTTTATCTGCCGATGACGTCATCACACATTCCGATTACGTTTACTGCCTTTATCTGCCGATGACGTCATCACACATTCCGATTACGTTTACTGCCTTTATCTGCCGATGACGTCATCACACATTCCGATTACGTTTACTGCCTTTATCTGCCGATGACGTCATCACACATTCCGATTACGTTTACTGCCTTTATCTGCCGATGACGTCATCACACATTCCGATTACGTTTACTGCCTTTATCTGCCGATGACGTCATCACACATTCCGATTACGTTTACTGCCTTTATCTGCCGATGACGTCATCACACATTCCGATTACGTTTACTGCCTTTATCTGCCGATGACGTCATCACACATTCCGATTACGTTTACTGCCTTTATCTGCCGATGACGTCATCACACATTCCGATTACGTTTACTGCCTTTATCTGCCGATGACGTCATCACACATTCCGATTACGTTTACTGCCTTTATCTGCCGATGACGTCATCACACATTCCGATTACGTTTACTGCCTTTATCTGCCGATGACGTCATCACACATTCCGATTACGTTTACTGCCTTTATCTGCCGATGACGTCATCACACATTCCGATTACGTTTACTGCCTTTATCTGCCGATGACGTCATCACACATTCCGATTACGTTTACTGCCTTTATCTGCCGATGACGTCATCACACATTCCGATTACGTTTACTGCCTTTATCTGCCGATGACGTCATCACACATTCCGATTACGTTTACTGCCTTTATCTGCCGATGACGTCATCACACATTCCGATTACGTTTACTGCCTTTATCTGCCGATGACGTCATCACACATTCCGATTACGTTTACTGCCTTTATCTGCCGATGACGTCATCACACATTCCGATTACGTTTACTGCCTTTATCTGCCGATGACGTCATCACACATTCCGATTACGTTTACTGCCTTTATCTGCCGATGACGTCATCACACATTCCGATTACGTTTACTGCCTTTATCTGCCGATGACGTCATCACACATTCCGATTACGTTTACTGCCTTTATCTGCCGATGACGTCATCACACATTCCGATTACGTTTACTGCCTTTATCTGCCGATGACGTCATCACACATTCCGATTACGTTTACTGCCTTTATCTGCCGATGACGTCATCACACATTCCGATTACGTTTACTGCCTTTATCTGCCGATGACGTCATCACACATTCCGATTACGTTTACTGCCTTTATCTGCCGATGACGTCATCACACATTCCGATTACGTTTACTGCCTTTATCTGCCGATGACGTCATCACACATTCCGATTACGTTTACTGCCTTTATCTGCCGATGACGTCATCACACATTCCGATTACGTTTACTGCCTTTATCTGCCGATGACGTCATCACACATTCCGATTACGTTTACTGCCTTTATCTGCCGATGACGTCATCACACATTCCGATTACGTTTACTGCCTTTATCTGCCGATGACGTCATCACACATTCCGATTACGTTTACTGCCTTTATCTGCCGATGACGTCATCACACATTCCGATTACGTTTACTGCCTTTATCTGCCGATGACGTCATCACACATTCCGATTACGTTTACTGCCTTTATCTGCCGATGACGTCATCACACATTCCGATTACGTTTACTGCCTTTATCTGCCGATGACGTCATCACACATTCCGATTACGTTTACTGCCTTTATCTGCCGATGACGTCATCACACATTCCGATTACGTTTACTGCCTTTATCTGCCGATGACGTCATCACACATTCCGATTACGTTTACTGCCTTTATCTGCCGATGACGTCATCACACATTCCGATTACGTTTACTGCCTTTATCTGCCGATGATGTCATCACAAAGAATTTGCTTTTAATTGACGTCGGAAGACAACTCTAGTGGAAAACAAATCTCGTACGGGTAAACTTTTTTTTTTCTTTTTGATTCGAAACAATATTTGTTGTACAAAATTAGTATTAAAGCAAAGAATTTGCTTTTAATTGACGTCGGAAGACAACTCTGGTGGAAAACAAATCTCGTACGGGTAAACTTTTTTTTTTCTTTTTGATTTCGAAACAAATATTTTGTTGTACAAAATTAGTATTAAAGCAAAGAATTTGCTTTTAATTGACGTCGGAAGACAACTCTAGTGGAAAACAAATCTCGTACGAGTAATAGTAGTTTGATACAATCATTCATTTTCTATAATAATTAAAATATATTATAGCTAATTAAAATAATCGATTATTTGTCTACAAGAATAAAACTTGAATTGTCCTAGTAAACAAATGTTCAATGAAGAGCAAATTCACTTGAAATCAAGTTCTCAATTTCACCACATTAAATGTGACGACCCCCGACCCGATCGGGGTGGGCGAGCCATCACTCCGGACATTTTTAAAATGTGGTACTTTTTTTTTTAATAGTGAACCTTTAAAACTTTACACGGAGCTTACAGAGAGGAAACCTTCTCTGGTGTTGAAGATTGGAAGACATATTTAAAGTGGATGACAATTAAAATCGAACTACAGAAACAAATGACAGAAGAAAATAGGAAGACAGAAGGCAGGAAGAAATGAAAACAGTTCCCGGGATTTTCACTAGGACTTGACTTCAACTTTTTAAAACTCTTAAATCTGAAGACGTGAAAACAGAAAATCATGAAACAGAAATAGACGACAGAAACTGGAAGGCATAATGGGCGACAGACATGCAGTGGAAAACTTAATAAAATGGGAAACAGAAACTGGAAGTCATGCCGTGGAAGACTTACTGTGGATGACAGAAGCCGTAGACGTTTGAAATAAAAGGCAAAATATGTGGACAACATAAGTCGTAGACGTTTGAAATAAAAAGCAAAATCTGTGGACAACATAAGTCGTGGACGTTTGAAATAAAAGGCAAAATCTATGGACAACAGAAGCCGTAGACGTTTGAAATAAAAGGCAAAATCTGTGAACGACAGAAACTGATGACAGAAGACAATAGAGGCTGTGGACGACAGAAATTGATGACAGAAGCCGTGGACGACAGAAGTCGTGGACGACAGAAGACAACAGAGGCTGTGGACGACGGAAACTGATGACAGAAGCCGTGGACGACAGAAGACAAAGAGGCTGTGGTCTACAGAAGTCGTGGACGACAGAAGTCGTGGACGACAGAAATTGATGACAGAAGCCGTGGACGACAGAAATTGATGACAGAAGCCGTGGACGACAGAAATTGATGACAGAAGCCGTGGACGACAGAAATTGATGACAGAAGCCGTGGACGACAGAAATTGATGACAGAAGCCGTGGACGACAGAAATTGATGACAGAAGCCGTGGACGACAGAAATTGATGACAGAAGCCGTGGACGACAGAAATGGATGACGTTATCGCCCACAACTTTGGATGATAACTTTGGACGATATTTACCAGAAAGGCATAAAACAGGAGGTATAAGACCGAAGGCATAAAAGCTTCAAATCCCCAAAACCCGATTCAAAACGTAGTTTTAAATGTGTTAGAAAACACGACAGAAGTTGGAAAACATGACAGAATTCAAGAAATCGAACTGCATGGATAGTTCAAAGACTTGAGACGATCCATGCACAACCTAAAAGGAAAAACTCCAAACAGTTTCAGAATGTTTCAGAATATATAAACAACTGTCAAATACAGAGGTTTAAAAACTTACACCAAAACCTATACATTTTCAAATCCCAACAAAATTCCCACATAGACTATACAGACATGACATTCATTTAAAAAGAACTTCACTCTCGGGTTAGAAATATGTCTTGTTGCCACAACCACCCCCGAAATCTCATGCCACCAACCACATATTCGTCGACTTGAGGCACAAAATCCTCATCCACGGGGTCCGTACCTACATCAGGGAGTTCATCTATGAGCCTAAAGCTCAGTAAGAACATAAAAATGCAGTGGTGCATATGCTATGTGTCACGGTCCTACTTTCAAGGGACGTAAACGAGACCGTACGGCACTCTATATCTCACTTGTACTGGGTCAGCCAACGGGCGTGCCAACGGCACCGAGTGCCCACTTCATTAGAGCAAGCTTTGTGTCTAACGAGTAAGTAACTAGCGAGCGAGATTAACTGAAAAGGGCATCATTGAGTATAAAGTATGCATAAAGAGTGTGTGTAAAAAGCCTTTTCATTGAATAGCAGCAAATTACAACGTACGGTAGGGGGTCTACGTGCAGTCATGCCTCTCCCCCTAAAGAGCAATCCGGACCATCTCCACTACGGGAGTAGTATACATGCTTATGGGGGGGGGGGGGGGGGGGGGGGGGGGGGGGGGGGGGGGGGGGGGGGGGGGGGGGGGGGGGGGGGGGGGGGGGGGGGGGGGGGGGGGGGGGGGGGGGGGGGGGGGGGGGGGGGGGGGGGGGGGGGGGGGGGGGGGGGGGGGGGGGGGGGGGGGGGGGGGGGGGGGGGGGGGGGGGGGGGGGGGGGGGGGGGGGGGGGGGGGGGGGGGGGGGGGGGGGGGGGGGGGGGGGGGGGGGGGGGGGGGGGGGGGGGGGGGGGGGGGGGGGGGGGGGGGGGGGGGGGGGGGGGGGGGGGGGGGGGGGGGGGGGGGGGGGGGGGGGGGGGGGGGGGGGGGGGGGGGGGGGGGGGGGGGGGGGGGGGGGGGGGGGGGGGGGGGGGGGGGGGGGGGGGGGGGGGGGGGGGGGGGGGGGGGGGGGGGGGGGGGGGGGGGGGGGGGGGGGGGGGGGGGGGGGGGGGGGGGGGGGGGGGGGGGGGGGGGGGGGGGGGGGGGGGGGGGGGGGGGGGGGGGGGGGGGGGGGGGGGGGGGGGGGGGGGGGGGGGGGGGGGGGGGGGGGGGGGGGGGGGGGGGGGGGGGGGGGGGGGGGGGGGGGGGGGGGGGGGGGGGGGGGGGGGGGGGGGGGGGGGGGGGGGGGGGGGGGGGGGGGGGGGGGGGGGGGGGGGGGGGGGGGGGGGGGGGGGGGGGGGGGGGGGGGGGGGGGGGGGGGGGGGGGGGGGGGGGGGGGGGGGGGGGGGGGGGGGGGGGGGGGGGGGGGGGGGGGGGGGGGGGGGGGGGGGGGGGGGGGGGGGGGGGGGGGGGGGGGGGGGGGGGGGGGGGGGGGGGGGGGGGGGGGGGGGGGGGGGGGGGGGGGGGGGGGGGGGGGGGGGGGGGGGGGGGGGGGGGGGGGGGGGGGGGGGGGGGGGGGGGGGGGGGGGGGGGGGGGGGGGGGGGGGGGGGGGGGGGGGGGGGGGGGGGGGGGGGGGGGGGGGGGGGGGGGGGGGGGGGGGGGGGGGGGGGGGGGGGGGGGGGGGGGGGGGGGGGGGGGGGGGGGGGGGGGGGGGGGGGGGGGGGGGGGGGGGGGGGGGGGGGGGGGGGGGGGGGGGGGGGGGGGGGGGGGGGGGGGGGGGGGGGGGGGGGGGGGGGGGGGGGGGGGGGGGGGGGGGGGGGGGGGGGGGGGGGGGGGGGGGGGGGGGGGGGGGGGGGGGGGGGGGGGGGGGGGGGGGGGGGGGGGGGGGGGGGGGGGGGGGGGGGGGGGGGGGGGGGGGGGGGGGGGGGGGGGGGGGGGGGGGGGGGGGGGGGGGGGGGGGGGGGGGGGGGGGGGGGGGGGGGGGGGGGGGGGGGGGGGGGGGGGGGGGGGGGGGGGGGGGGGGGGGGGGGGGGGGGGGGGGGGGGGGGGGGGGGGGGGGGGGGGGGGGGGGGGGGGGGGGGGGGGGGGGGGGGGGGGGGGGGGGGGGGGGGGGGGGGGGGGGGGGGGGGGGGGGGGGGGGGGGGGGGGGGGGGGGGGGGGGGGGGGGGGGGGGGGGGGGGGGGGGGGGGGGGGGGGGGGGGGGGGGGGGGGGGGGGGGGGGGGGGGGGGGGGGGGGGGGGGGGGGGGGGGGGGGGGGGGGGGGGGGGGGGGGGGGGGGGGGGGGGGGGGGGGGGGGGGGGGGGGGGGGGGGGGGGGGGGGGGGGGGGGGGGGGGGGGGGGCACGTTCTAGTAGGCGCGAGCTATCTCCGTATTTTGCTTCCATTCTTTTAGAAGTTGTAAGCTTTTGGACTCTTCCCCAAATATGGCTGTTCCAGCATGTGGGGCATGATGGGTTGTCTCCCGCATACTATTTCGAACGGACTCCTCCCCGTCGAAGAACTCTTCTGACAGTTGAAACAGAATTGTGCTACGTCGAGTAGACTGGGCCAATTCTTTTGATTTGTATTGATGAAGTGGCGCAGATATTCCTCAAGTAAGCTATTGAAGCGTTTCATCTGGCCATCTGTATGGGGATGGTAACTGGAGGATATATTGAGACTTGATCCGAGCAAATGGAACAGTTCGACCCAAAAAGATCCAATGAATCGCGGATCTCGATCACTGACAATGCTTTGAGGAATTCCCCACAATTTCACTATATGTTTGAAGAAGAGTTGGGCAGTCGTCTCTGCGGGCCAGTGCTTTGGGGCCGCAATGAATGTGGCATACTTAGAGAACCTGTCGACGATCACCAGTATCACTTCAAAGTCGTTGACAGATGGCAAGTTGGTGATGAAATCCAAGGAAACACTCTCCCAAGGTACTTTCGGTAAAGGCAGTGGTTCTAATAGGCCAGCAATCTTGTTTCTTTCGACTTTATCTTGTTGGCAAACAAGACAAGTTTTAGTGTACTGCATAACGTCAACCTTCATTTGCGGCTAGTAATATCCCTTTTTCAAGAGAGCATAGGTTCGCTGTCACCCAGCATGACCGGCCCACAACGTATCATGGCATTCTCGCAGTAGAGTACGCCGCAAATTATCGCTTCGAGGCGCATACAAACAGTTTCCCTTGGTGAAGAGTAAGTCATCTTTAATCCAGAATTGTCGAGTCTTCCTTTCTTTCACAAGCTGCATTACTGCTCGGGCTGCGGGGTCGTCTTGTAACTTGTCTCGGATGCGATCTTTCAACGATCTATTAACTTTACTCGCTTGAAGTTGAGACAGATAACAAAGGCTAGCGCACTCTGCCTTCCGACTCAGGGCATTAGCCACTCTATTGCTCTGGCCTGTCTTGTGTTCGAAGTTAAAATCAAACTCGGAAATCAACTCGTGCCAACGTGCTTGCTTGGCTGAGAGTTTTGGCTGTTCAAAGAAGTGACAGATTGAACTGTTATCTGTTTTCACGACGAACTTCGACCCAAGTAGATATTGTCTCCACATGTGCAGACAATGTACTATAGCCAACATTTCTTTCTCAGAAGCAATGTATTTCCTCTCTGCTTCCTTTAACTTACGACTTTCGAAGGCAACAGGATGCCTATTCTGCATAAGGACTCCTCCTAAAGCAAAATCTGAGGCATCGGTTTCCACTTCAAATGGCTGAGTGACATCTGCTAGCGCAAATACGGGCTCTTGTATCATGGCTTCTTTCAAGTCAGCAAAAGATTTTTGACATTCAGAGTTCCACTCCCAAGGCACTCCTTTCTTTAAGAGTTCTATTAGGGGCGCAGCTCTCTTCGAAAACCCTTCCACAAAGAGTCTGTAATAATTGGCCAGCTCGAGGAAGGAACGCAATTCAGTGACAGATGTAGGGATCTTCCAGCTTTTGACAGCACTTATCTTACCCAGGTCCATGCGAAGACGACCTTGTTCAACAATATGGCAGAGGAATTCGATGCTCTCCTGAGCAAAAGAGCATTTTTCTTTCTTCACATATAGTTAGTTTTCTCTTAGCTTCTCGAAAACCAAACAGAGATGCTCCTTGTGCTCTTCTAGCGTCTCGCTGTATACCATGATGTCATCAAGGTACACCACCACAAACTTGTCAATGAATTCATGAAATACTCGATTCATGAGGGTACAGAATGTTGCAGGAGCGTTTGTGAGTCCGAAGGGCATCACCAAGAACTCAAAGGCTCCATACCTTGTTACACACGTCGTCTTGGGTTCATCTCCTTCAGCAATCCTCACTTGATAATAGCCTGATCGCAGATCAAGCTTGGTGAAGTACTTGGCTTTATACAATTGATCAAAAAGGTCAGTGATAAGCGAAATGAGATATTTGTTGCGCACTGTGACTTTGTTGAGTGCCCGATAATCTATGCACATTCGTAGACTTCCATCTTTTTTCTTTTGAAACAACACCGGTGCTCCAAAAGGTGCTTTAGCGGGTCTGATAAATTCGGCCTCGAGTAGCTCATCTAATTGCTTCCTCAATTCTGCTAGTTCTGGTGGAGCCATTCTATATGGGGCTTTTGCAGGAGATTTAGATCCAGGATTCAGTTCAATTTGATGATCGATGTCCCTTCTTGGAGGTAATGTCTTGGGTAAGCACTCGGGCATGGTACTCCTGAACTCTTCTAGGACTCTTGAGATTTCAGGATGTATTGCTTCTTCCTTCTTTGTACTTACCTCCAATGGGACAACCATGTAAGTTGGATCGTCGCGTTTCAGCCCTTTCTTAATTTGCATAGCAGAGAGCATCTTTGTGTTGATGACATTTGGTTGTTTCGGAATCACAAGAACAACGGTTGGGTTGTTACTGGTGATTATTAAACATTTTGCTGAAGGCATTGGGATGAATTTATGTTCCATCAAGAACTCCATCCCCAAAATAGCATCAAAGTCATCCAACCGAGCTACAACGAAGTCGACAGGTCCCGTCCACGAACTGAGTCTCAACTGGACTCTCCTTACAACCCCGAGTACCGGCATCGCTTTTCCATTCACTGTTTTCATTTTACCATCATTCTTTTCCAACTTCAAACCGAGACGATGAGCTTCTTTCTCTATAATGAAGTTATGAGTAGCTCCCGAATCTATCATCGTACTCTTAGTAGATTTGTTATTGATGAATGACTCCACATACATGAGACCCTTTTCTGGGATTTTCCTCAGTTCTTCCATCTGTTGTTGTACAGCTGACAAGAATGTCATGGTCCCAACTTCAGCAATCTCTGTGGATTCTTCTTCAATAACTTCTTTAACTGCGTTGTCATCATGAATCGAAGCTTGTAAGGCAGTTAAGGCGGATCTATGCGGGCACTCGGCTACTCGATGGGGTCCCTTACACAGGAAACATGACATAGGTCTATTTGGTGGGCGTTGGTTATTAGCATTTCTTGGTGCTTTGTGGCCTTCTCTTGGGACAAAGGGTTTTCTTTCAATAGTTCCCGTGTAACGACCCCGGCCAGGAGCCGTCACGTGATCACCATTCTTAATCTCCTAATCATTCGGTTCATGCTTCATGCATCTTATTCATTAACGGTGCGTTTACTTTTATATTATTATTTTTATTTGGAAACACATCTTAATGCATCTGCCGATGGAGTCCTAGGCTCACATCGACCGATGGTCACGTGCCAGCCACGCAACACATCTTTTCTACACCTCTTTTAAGCGGCATCTGCCGATAGTCACAGACACAACATCTGCCGATGAACATAAATACCTACATCTGTCGATGACAAAATACTCTACTTCTGCCGATGACATAAATACCTACATCTGTCGATGACAAAATACTCTACTTCTGCCGATGACGTAATACTCTACTTCTGCCGATGACGTAATACTCTACTTCTGCCGATGACGTAATACTCTACTTCTGCCGATGACGTAATACTCTACTTCTGCCGATGACGTAATACTCTACTTCTGCCGATGACGTAATACTCTACTTCTGCCGATGACGTAATACTCTACTTCTGCCGATGACGTAATACTCTACTTCTGCCGATGACGTAATACTCTACTTCTGCCGATGACATAAATACCTACATCTGTCGATGACAAAATACTCTACTTCTGCCGATGACGTAATACTCTACTTCTGCCGATGACGTAATACTCTACTTCTGCCGATGACGTAATACTCTACTTCTGCCGATGACGTAATACTCTACTTCTGCCGATGACGTAATACTCTACTTCTGCCGATGACGTAATACTCTACTTCTGCCGATGACGTAATACTCTACTTCTGCCGATGACGTAATACTCTACTTCTGCCGATGACGTAATACTCTACTTCTGCCGATGACATAAATACCTACATCTGTCGATGACAAAATACTCTACTTCTGCCGATGACGTAATACTCTACTTCTGCCGATGACGTAATACTCTACTTCTGCCGATGACGTAATACTCTACTTCTGCCGATGACGTAATACTCTACTTCTGCCGATGACGTAATACTCTACTTCTGCCGATGACGTAATACTCTACTTCTGCCGATGACGTAATACTCTACTTCTGCCGATGACGTAATACTCTACTTCTGCCGATGACATAAATACCTACATCTGTCGATGACAAAATACTCTACTTCTGCCGATGACGTAATACTCTACTTCTGCCGATGACGTAATACTCTACTTCTGCCGATGACGTAATACTCTACTTCTGCCGATGACATAAATACCTACATCTGTCGATGACAAAATACTCTACTTCTGCCGATGACGTAATACTCTACTTCTGCCGATGACGTAATACTCTACTTCTGCCGATGACGTAATACTCTACTTCTGCCGATGACGTAATACTCTACTTCTGCCGATGACATAAATACCTACATCTGTCGATGACAAAATACTCTACTTCTGCCGATGACATAAATACCTACATCTGTCGATGACAAAATACTCTACTTCTGCCGATGACATAAATACCTACATCTGTCGATGACAAAATACTCTACTTCTGCCGATGACGTAATACTCTACTTCTGCCGATGACGTAATACTCTACTTCTGCCGATGACGTAATACTCTACTTCTGCCGATGACGTAATACTCTACTTCTGCCGATGACGTAATACTCTACTTCTGCCGATGACGTAATACTCTACTTCTGCCGATGACGTAATACTCTACTTCTGCCGATGACGTAATACTCTACTTCTGCCGATGACATAAATACCTACATCTGTCGATGACAAAATACTCTACTTCTGCCGATGACGTAATACTCTACTTCTGCCGATGACGTAATACTCTACTTCTGCCGATGACGTAATACTCTACTTCTGCCGATGACATAAATACCTACATCTGTCGATGACAAAATACTCTACTTCTGCCGATGACGTAATACTCTACTTCTGCCGATGACGTAATACTCTACTTCTGCCGATGACGTAATACTCTACTTCTGCCGATGACGTAATACTCTACTTCTGCCGATGACGTAATACTCTACTTCTGCCGATGACGTAATACTCTACTTCTGCCGATGACGTAATACTCTACTTCTGCCGATGACGTAATACTCTACTTCTGCCGATGACGTAATACTCTACTTCTGCCGATGACGTAATACTCTACTTCTGCCGATGACGTAATACTCTACTTCTGCCGATGACGTAATACTCTACTTCTGCCGATGACGTAATACTCTACTTCTGCCGATGACGTAATACTCTACTTCTGCCGATGACGTAATACTCTACTTCTGCCGATGACGTAATACTCTACTTCTGCCGATGACGTAATACTCTACTTCTGCCGATGACATAAATACCTACATCTGTCGATGACAAAATACTCTACTTCTGCCGATGACGTAATACTCTACTTCTGCCGATGACGTAATACTCTACTTCTGCCGATGACGTAATACTCTACTTCTGCCGATGACGTAATACTCTACTTCTGCCGATGACATAAATACCTACATCTGTCGATGACAAAATACTCTACTTCTGCCGATGACGTAATACTCTACTTCTGCCGATGACGTAATACTCTACTTCTGCCGATGACGTAATACTCTACTTCTGCCGATGACGTAATACTCTACTTCTGCCGATGACGTAATACTCTACTTCTGCCGATGACGTAATACTCTACTTCTGCCGATGACGTAATACTCTACTTCTGCCGATGACGTAATACTCTACTTCTGCCGATGACGTAATACTCTACTTCTGCCGATGACTTAAGTAAAACAGACCATTCATTAGTCCTTAAAATCCCTAACAGATTCCGAATTTTAAATCAGCTAATTCAGACTCCATTGTTATAAGAAATCTTAATCCACTTAGACCTTCTTTATCATATAAACCACCGACATACTATGAGCATAACCAAGGGTCATAAATCGCCTCTCCAGTCCTGCACTGTCATTCTGAGCATCCTCCAGCAACCAGCTTTAAACATTCTCTTTGAACATAGCATCCTCACCTGAACCTTCTTCACCTACACCATAAGGTTTAACTATAAGCCTAATGCTTAGTAAGGAATGCATGCTGGCAGACATACATGAGTGTACAAATTAATAAACATAAGTCCGTAAATCTTTCTTCATTCATGCTCATTTTCATTATTTACATAGCATGTATTAAGGCAGGAGACGAGGGAGAAAGACAGGGGTACATAGTCATTTGCCTATCGCGGCAATCATAGTAACGACTAACTCGGCCTCCACCAGTGGGAGAATTCGCGAGCCATACACATCATCAACTCGGCCTCCACCAGTGGGAGAATTCGCGAGCCATACACATCATCAACTCGGCCTCCACCAGTGGGAGAATTCGCGAGCCATACATATCATCAACTCGGCCTCCACCAGTGGGAGAATTCGCGAGCCATACACATCATCAACTCGGCCTCCACCAGTGGGAGAATTCGCGAGCCATACACATCATCAACTCGGCCTCCACCAGTGGGAGAATTCGCGAGCCATACACATCATCAACTCGGCCTCCACCAGTGGGAGAATTCGCGAGCCATACACATCATCAACTCGGCCTCCACCAGTGGGAGAATTCGCGAGCCATACACATCATCAACTCGGCCTCCACCAGTGGGAGAATTCGCGAGCCATACACATCATCAACTCGGCCTCCACCAGTGGGAGAATTCGCGAGCCATACACATCATCAACTCGGCCTCCACCAGTGGGAGAATTCGCGAGCCATACACATCATCAACTCGGCCTCCACCAGTGGGAGAATTCGCGAGCCATACACATCATCAACTCGGCCTCCACCAGTGGGAGAATTCGCGAGCCATACACATCATCAACTCGGCCTCCACCAGTGGGAGAATTCGCGAGCCATACACATCATCAACTCGGCCTCCACCAGTGGGAGAATTCGCGAGCCATACACATCATCAACTCGGCCTCCACCAGTGGGAGAATTCGCGAGCCATACACATCATCAACTCGGCCTCCACCAGTGGGAGAATTCGCGAGCCATACACATCATCAACTCGGCCTCCACCAGTGGGAGAATTCGCGAGCCATACACATCATCAACTCGGCCTCCACCAGTGGGAGAATTCGCGAGCCATACACATCATCAACTCGGCCTCCACCAGTGGGAGAATTCGCGAGCCATACACATCATCAACTCGGCCTCCACCAGTGGGAGAATTCGCGAGCCATACACATCATCAACTCGGCCTCCACCAGTGGGAGAATTCGCGAGCCATACACATCATCAACTCGGCCTCCACCAGTGGGAGAATTCGCGAGCCATACACATCATCAACTCGGCCTCCACCAGTGGGAGAATTCGCGAGCCATACACATCATCAACTCGGCCTCCACCAGTGGGAGAATTCGCGAGCCATACACATCATCAACTCGGCCTCCACCAGTGGGAGAATTCGCGAGCCATACACATCATCAACTCGGCCTCCACCAGTGGGAGAATTCGCGAGCCATACACATCATCAACTCGGCCTCCACCAGTGGGAGAATTCGCGAGCCATACACATCATCAACTCGGCCTCCACCAGTGGGAGAATTCGCGAGCCATACACATCATCAACTCGGCCTCCACCAGTGGGAGAATTCGCGAGCCATACACATCATCAACTCGGCCTCCACCAGTGGGAGAATTCGCGAGCCATACACATCATCAACTCGGCCTCCACCAGTGGGAGAATTCGCGAGCCATACACATCATCAACTCGGCCTCCACCAGTGGGAGAATTCGCGAGCCATACACATCATCAACTCGGCCTCCACCAGTGGGAGAATTCGCGAGCCATACACATCATCAACTCGGCCTCCACCAGTGGGAGAATTCGCGAGCCATACACATCATCAACTCGGCCTCCACCAGTGGGAGAATTCGCGAGCCATACACATCATCAACTCGGCCTCCACCAGTGGGAGAATTCGCGAGCCATACACATCATCAACTCGGCCTCCACCAGTGGGAGAATTCGCTAGTTAAATAACTTAAACTCAAAAACTAATAAGGTCCTAACTAAATGTCATCCTAAACTCTGTATTTCTTAGTCTTTTCCGTCAAGCACCTTGGGTGCGTGGGTTAAGCTCCAAGATTCCAGACATTCGGATTCAACCTAGCAGTTATTTACAGTCGGTTGTCAAAAGTTCAGATTCAAATCGGCAATGCTATTACCAAACTCAGCTTAACAATGTTCCTATTTTACTCTGTCATAACAAAATCCGGACTGCGGGTTTCTAGCTAAAAGCAGAGCTCTAAATAACTTTTCCAACAACTACATTGTCAGAACCTTACCTCGAATGTGGGTTATCGGAGTGGATACAGGAGAAATCGCTCGCTGGTGGAGAAGTCGCCGGCTGAGAGAGAGCTCTGGAGAGTGGAGAAATCGAAGAGGAAAGTGTGACGGCTACAGTGAGGTTTTTGAGAGGTTTAAGGATTTCCTTATTCTATTTATATAAGCCAAAATCCCACTTTATTACCAATCTGCCACCGCACAAGTTTAAGACAAAATACATAAAAACTTGGCATTAAGACATTAAATCAAAAGGTTAAAAAAAATAAACAGGTGACAGTTAATTCTATTGAGAAAATCACCTGACCGAAGTTGTCGGGTGTTACATCCACCCCTCCTTAAACAAAATTTTCGTCCTCGAAAATTGGTCAAGCAAATAACTCTGGATATTTGTCCAACATCTCCTGCCGTCTTTCCCATGTGGCTTCTTCAATGCCGTGATTCGTCCATAAAACTTTCACTAATGGAATCTCTTTGTTTCTCAGAGTCTTGACTGCATATTCCAATATCTGTATTGGTTTCTCCTCATACTCCAGTGTCGGCTCTAAACCAATATCTGATGGCTGGATGACCTGCATCGGATCACGCATGCACTTCCTTAACATTGACACATGGAAGACATTATGAACTTTATTCAATGATGGAGGCAGTTGCAGTCTGTAAGCTGTACTCCCGACTTTTGCCAAGACAGGGAAGGGTCCAATAAATCTCGGATTAAGTTTTCCTTTCTTACCAAATCTTAATACATTCACTTACCTGGATTCCTTAGCTGAGCAGCACCTTCACTTGAGCTTTCCTTGCCTATGACATTTCATATTCGTAGTTAAATAACTTAAACTCAAAAACTAATAAGGTCCTAACTAAATGTCATCCTAAACTCTGTATTTCTTAGTCTTTTCCGTCAAGCACCTTGGGTGCGTGGGTTAAGCTCCAAGATTCCAGACATTCGGATTCAACCTAGCAGTTATTTACAGTCGGTTGTCAAAAGTTCAGATTCAAATCGGCAATGCTATTACCAAACTCAGCTTAACAATGTTCCTATTTTACTCTGTCATAACAAAATCCGGACTGCGGGTTTCTAGCTAAAAGCAGAGCTCTAAATAACTTTTCCAACAACTACATTGTCAGAACCTTACCTCGAATGTGGGTTATCGGAGTGGATACAGGAGAAATCGCTCGCTGGTGGAGAAGTCGCCGGCTGAGAGAGAGCTCTGGAGAGTGGAGAAATCGAAGAGGAAAGTGTGACGGCTACAGTGAGGTTTTTGAGAGGTTTAAGGATTTCCTTATTCTATTTATATAAGCCAAAATCCCACTTTATTACCAATCTGCCACCGCACAAGTTTAAGACAAAATACATAAAAACTTGGCATTAAGACATTAAATCAAAAGGTTAAAAAAAATAAACAGGTGACAGTTAATTCTATTGAGAAAATCACCTGACCGAAGTTGTCGGGTGTTACATCCACCCCTCCTTAAACAAAATTTTCGTCCTCGAAAATTGGTCAAGCAAATAACTCTGGATATTTGTCCAACATCTCCTGCCGTCTTTCCCATGTGGCTTCTTCAATGCCGAAGATGAAATTCTCTATTTCTTTAGCATCCCGTGCTCCCCCAAAGGGCTTTGGCTCAGGGATTTTTACTCGACTGAATTCAGCAGCAGTAGTAACCTGGGTTTGGCTCCCCATGGCTCTCATAGTCAGATTCAGCTTAATGTTGATCTCGGCAATCTCGGCCCTGAGAGAATCAAACATTGTTCTGAAGTCCAGGGTCACTTAAGACACAGTTTCTGATAACCGGGTATGAGCTAGCTCGACTTCATCGACACGCTCCAAGACCCCGATTATTGCGCCTGTGGAACTTTCTCCTGTGTCAACTCCCTTTCCCTTTTCTTGTCGGGATTCGAGAGTTTCCACCCGATCCAACAGCTCTGGGATCGGTATGGCGTCTATTTGATTGTGAATAGCCGCTATCTCAGCAGGAAATTCAGACATTTCCTTCATCCGTTCTTCTAAGAATCGAATGTTGTCTGGTATCTCTTGCAAATACCGTATTTCTTCTTCCAACTCGACGAGGCGCTCGAGTTGATCCGATGGTGCACTAGGCCTTTCCATCGTATTCTTCTTCGGCATAATTTCTCACGATTTTAAGCCAACGAGGCTCTGATACCAACTGTCATGGTCCTACTTTCAAGGGACGTAAACGAGACCGTGCGGCATCCAATATCTCACTTGTACTGGGTCAGCCAACGAGCGTGCAAACGGCACCGAGTGCCCACTTCGTTAGAGCGAGCTTTGTGTCTAACGAGTAAGCAACGAGCGAGTGAGATTAACCGAAAAGGGCATCATTGAGTATAAAGTATGCATAAAGAGTCTGTGTAAAAAGCCTTGTCATTGAATAGCAGCAAATGACAACGTTGGGTAGGGGGGTCTACGTGCAGTCATGCCTCTCCCCCTAAAGAGCAATCCGGACCATCTCCACTACGGCAGTAGTATACATGCTATGGTGGCGAGGAGTCACTCTTGCCAAAAATAGAAAGAAAAGAGTACAATAGAGTTACTTAAAAAAGAAATAAATCTAGCTAACAGCAAGGGTGGCCATAGACAACATGCTTTGGACAAGCCTGGACCTTGACACTATGCATGAACTTTCGAAATACAGTGACATCACATTACATTACTTTTATCTGTCGGGGGGTATAAGTGGGGCTTATAGGGGAACTGGCGTAGCAGAGGGTGCACTTTCAGGCACATTACAGTGATACATTACAGATATACAGAGCAGGGGGTCAGTCCCCGTCCCACACTTAACTGAACATTACATTACAAGTTTTATCTTTCTTAACTTCAAACCGTGAGCAGAAAACATTTGCATGATTTTCGAAAAAAACGTGTATGCATGAACATATACAGTGTTTAACATCACATAAACATGTGACAGGATATTGAAGCAGAACATAAAGCAAAACACACTTAACCTAAAACATAACTTACGGTTTAACTACCCAACAGCAATCCTGACAACATAAAATCTAGTACCTCCGTATTGTAGGGCCCTAAGGGCCGAACCTATACGTATGAACTTACTTGTTGTCTGAAATGCAGAAAGCTTTGTACGCACATCAACTGTGTTTCGCGAACCTATAGCATGCAAAATCGGACATTAACCTAAACTTCAAAAAAACTAACATTTGACTTGTCCATACTTACTAAACTAGCTTAGAAGATTACCTTAGGTGGAGAAAAATGAAGAAAACAGGAAAAAGGTTGAGGTTAAAATCGCCGTTGGTCGCCTGGAAGAGAGAAACAGAGATGAGAGGAAGAATATGGAGGTTTACGTAGAAGAGAAGACAAGAGGTAGGTTTCTCAGCAAGTTTTGGACATTTGGCATCAATTGGCTCCCTCCCACCAACCTTAATTACTTCCCAAACCGCTCCTCCATGCATCTCTAACTAATGGTTTTGTTTAGTTACACATTAGTTTGGTTTTTATCCCATTATTCAATTCAATATAAATTCCGTCGATTCGGTTTCTCTAAAATCTCCTTATCCCACCAAATATCCTAATAAATTCCTAGGGTTTTTAACAAAACTTTCCGCTCGCAAAACGGACTTAAATCCCGTTTTCGAGCATAATAATTAAAAATCGTAACACCGAAAAATCTCGGGTGTTACATTAAATCAATGGAGCCAGGAGGAATAGAGATGGAAAGAGGTAACAATGATCGTTCATCTCGTCACTCGATCGACTGGAGTGATAAGTTTTCTTTATATGTTGAGTATAGTCTCAATGACAGTTTTGTTAGATAAATCTTTAGATCTGACTTTTCGTTCAAAATTAGGTCTCCACTAAAATATTAAAGCTCAGGTATGCCTAATTTAGGTCAAGAATGAGATTGACTCATATATGTACTCGTTAATACTGCTAGTGAAGATTGGAAGTGAAAACCAATATAAATAATAATTAAAAAAAAAAAAAAAAAAAAAAAAAAAAAAAAAAAAAAAAAAAAAAAAAAAAAAAAAAAAAAAAAAAAAAAAAAAAAAAAAAAAAAAAAAAAAAAAAAAAAAAAAAAAAAAAAAAAAAAAAAAAAAAAAAAAAAAAAAAAAAAAAAAAAAAAAAAAAAAAAAAAAAAAAAAAAAAAAAAAAAAAAAAAAAAAAAAAAAAAAAAAAAAAAAAAAAAAAAAAAAAAAAAAAAAAAAAAAAAAAAAAAAAAAAAAAAAAAAAAAAAAAAAAAAAAAAAAAAAAAAAAAAAAAAAAAAAAAAAAAAAAAAAAAAAAAAAAAAAAAAAAAAAAAAAAAAAAAAAAAAAAAAAAAAAAAAAAAAAAAAAAAAAAAAAAAAAAAAAAAAAAAAAAAAAAAAAAAAAAAAAAAAAAAAAAAAAAAAAAAAAAAAAAAAAAAAAAAAAAAAAAAAAAAAAAAAAAAAAAAAAAAAAAAAAAAAAAAAAAAAAAAAAAAAAAAAAAAAAAAAAAAAAAAAAAAAAAAAAAAAAAAAAAAAAAAAAAAAAAAAAAAAAAAAAAAAAAAAAAAAAAAAAAAAAAAAAAAAAAAAAAAAAAAAAAAAAAAAAAAAAAAAAAAAAAAAAAAAAAAAAAAAAAAAAAAAAAAAAAAAAAAAAAAAAAAAAAAAAAAAAAAAAAAAAAAAAAAAAAAAAAAAAAAAAAAAAAAAAAAAAAAAAAAAAAAAAAAAAAAAAAAAAAAAAAAAAAAAAAAAAAAAAAAAAAAAAAAAAAAAAAAAAAAAAAAAAAAAAAAAAAAAAAAAAAAAAAAAAAAAAAAAAAAAAAAAAAAAAAAAAAAAAAAAAAAAAAAAAAAAAAAAAAAAAAAAAAAAAAAAAAAAAAAAAAAAAAAAAAAAAAAAAAAAAAAAAAAAAAAAAAAAAAAAAAAAAAAAAAAAAAAAAAAAAAAAAAAAAAAAAAAAAAAAAAAAAAAAAAAAAAAAAAAAAAAAAAAAAAAAAAAAAAAAAAAAAAAAAAAAAAAAAAAAAAAAAAAAAAAAAAAAAAAAAAAAAAAAAAAAAAAAAAAAAAAAAAAAAAAAAAAAAAAAAAAAAAAAAAAAAAAAAAAAAAAAAAAAAAAAAAAAAAAAAAAAAAAAAAAAAAAAAAAAAAAAAAAAAAAAAAAAAAAAAAAAAAAAAAAAAAAAAAAAAAAAAAAAAAAAAAAAAAAAAAAAAAAAAAAAAAAAAAAAAAAAAAAAAAAAAAAAAAAAAAAAAAAAAAAAAAAAAAAAAAAAAAAAAAAAAAAAAAAAAAAAAAAAAAAAAAAAAAAAAAAAAAAAAAAAAAAAAAAAAAAAAAAAAAAAAAAAAAAAAAAAAAAAAAAAAAAAAAAAAAAAAAAAAAAAAAAAAAAAAAAAAAAAAAAAAAAAAAAAAAAAAAAAAAAAAAAAAAAAAAAAAAAAAAAAAAAAAAAAAAAAAAAAAAAAAAAAAAAAAAAAAAAAAAAAAAAAAAAAAAAAAAAAAAAAAAAAAAAAAAAAAAAAAAAAAAAAAAAAAAAAAAAAAAAAAAAAAAAAAAAAAAAAAAAAAAAAAAAAAAAAAAAAAAAAAAAAAAAAAAAAAAAAAAAAAAAAAAAAAAAAAAAAAAAAAAAAAAAAAAAAAAAAAAAAAAAAAAAAAAAAAAAAAAAAAAAAAAAAAAAAAAAAAAAAAAAAAAAAAAAAAAAAAAAAAAAAAAAAAAAAAAAAAAAAAAAAAAAAAAAAAAAAAAAAAAAAAAAAAAAAAAAAAAAAAAAAAAAAAAAAAAAAAAAAAAAAAAAAAAAAAAAAAAAAAAAAAAAAAAAAAAAAAAAAAAAAAAAAAAAAAAAAAAAAAAAAAAAAAAAAAAAAAAAAAAAAAAAAAAAAAAAAAAAAAAAAAAAAAAAAAAAAAAAAAAAAAAAAAAAAAAAAAAAAAAAAAAAAAAAAAAAAAAAAAAAAAAAAAAAAAAAAAAAAAAAAAAAAAAAAAAAAAAAAAAAAAAAAAAAAAAAAAAAAAAAAAAAAAAAAAAAAAAAAAAAAAAAAAAAAAAAAAAAAAAAAAAAAAAAAAAAAAAAAAAAAAAAAAAAAAAAAAAAAAAAAAAAAAAAAAAAAAAAAAAAAAAAAAAAAAAAAAAAAAAAAAAAAAAAAAAAAAAAAAAAAAAAAAAAAAAAAAAAAAAAAAAAAAAAAAAAAAAAAAAAAAAAAAAAAAAAAAAAAAAAAAAAAAAAAAAAAAAAAAAAAAAAAAAAAAAAAAAAAAAAAAAAAAAAAAAAAAAAAAAAAAAAAAAAAAAAAAAAAAAAAAAAAAAAAAAAAAAAAAAAAAAAAAAAAAAAAAAAAAAAAAAAAAAAAAAAAAAAAAAAAAAAAAAAAAAAAAAAAAAAAAAAAAAAAAAAAAAAAAAAAAAAAAAAAAAAAAAAAAAAAAAAAAAAAAAAAAAAAAAAAAAAAAAAAAAAAAAAAAAAAAAAAAAAAAAAAAAAAAAAAAAAAAAAAAAAAAAAAAAAAAAAAAAAAAAAAAAAAAAAAAAAAAAAAAAAAAAAAAAAAAAAAAAAAAAAAAAAAAAAAAAAAAAAAAAAAAAAAAAAAAAAAAAAAAAAAATTTGACATTTCCCTTTGTGTTATGAAACCTAACTGAGAGGAATTGGCCACCATTTTTTGTATTTAGTTGGAAAACAATCAGTGATTTGTGTTCTGTTCAAAAGCAAGCTCTAAAATTTAAATATTCAAGCACAATCCTGTTGATTTGAATACTTATTTGATCGATTTGTGATTGAGTTTGAAGAAGGCGAAGTTCTAATATTCACAATGAACAGCCATAGATTTGAGTAAAATGGTTCATTGATTTATATTTCTGAGGTATTGTGTTTTTATAATGTTGAAGGTGGAGGAGTTGCTGAAAAATTACGAGAATGTATGCACATTGAGAGTGCGAATGCCAATCTCGTCCGACTTGTCAAACCCAAGAAACTTCATCACCAAGATCACTCGCTACGAGAAGGTTGTCGACATTCCAAACTCGATGACGATCTTGGATGAACTCCTTCCGATCTCGATCGAATTGGCGAAGAGAAATCTCACCGGAATTTGGAACTTCACCAACCCTGGAGTGGTGAGCCACAATGAGATCTTGGATGAACTCCTTCCGATCTCGATCGAATTGGCGAAGAGAAATCTCACCGGAATTTGGAACTTCACCAACCCTGGAGTGGTGAGCCACAATGAGATCTTGGAGATGTACCGAGATTACATCGACCCAGATTTCACGTGGAAAAACTTCACACTCGAGGAGCAGGCAAAGGTGATTGTCGCGCCGAGGAGTAATAACGAGCTCGATGCGACGAAATTGAAGAAAGAATTTCCGGAACTCTTGTCGATCAAGGAGTCTCTGATCAAGTATGTGTTCAAGCCAAATCAGAAGATCCCCACAGCTTAAAAGCATTAAAGGTCTTAATTTTTCAAATGTTTAATTGGGATTTTTTCTTTTTTGCTGAATTTGTGTTTGATCATCTTATTATGTTGGGAAATTTCTTATTCATATTTGATGATGTATCTCTATTAAATTTGTCAAATGAATAAATTTTTGTTACTTGTATTAAATTCATTGTAATAGTTCAGGTAAAGTGTAATATCTGACCAATAAGAGCATCCAAAGCTGCCATACATGAAATTACAAGTAAACAACAAAAAGTGGAAAATTGAAGAGTTTCATTGATCCTAATCAACAACATAATTTCTGACCAAAATGCCGAATTTGCATCGCCCCAAAAGAAGACGACGAGAGTTTAGAAGGATGCTAACTATGGTTGGGCGATCGATCAGTGGCCATTTACAATTGCACCATTGTCGCCGCATGAATTACCATCACCGTTTTTGGCGTAGAATCGCCTATACATGGAGTCGACTTCAGTTAGATAGTATGTGCCCGGGGCTAGAATGCTGCAGTCCTTGCTTGTGACGAAGTCCTTTGCTCCGTACCTATGCTCCATTAGCTTCAGAATTTCGACAAATTTCTTCGGACAAACCTGCTCAAAACAAAAAATAAATAAATAAATTCGAACTCGTTTCACTAACCATCTTCGAACAAAAATCCATACAAATGTTGTATGCATATGACAACTACTACCAAGTTTTAAAAGTAATAATACCATCAGTTTTTTGGAGCACTCGTCTTGAACAATGTATGTGTAAAATTGTTCAAATTATTTCAACTCTAATATAACTCAGTTTTGCATTATTTGAATGGAAAAGATGTACCTCATGCCTAGACTTCAACTTCCCATCAATGTCCATTACAGCAACAATCTTGGACAAGCTAAAGGGCGATTGACCTTCATGGAGTTTCAGAGAGAACATGGTGGCAGTTGAGCCACTCCCGTATGAAAACATTACCACCCGCTGACCTGACTGCAAGGTTTCATAAATAATCACAAATAGGGATGATACAAGAACAACTATGTTTTCAAGGAAAAAGTACCGAGGAAATGTACCAATGTTTTATGCTTATTATGAAGAAGAGAAACAAAAGCTGCATAAAGAGATGCAGTGTACATGTTGCCAACTTGCTTTGGTATTAAGGTAGTGGGTTGAACCTTGACATCGTATAATTGTTTTGCAAGTTGTTGGGACACCTGCAGGTCAATTGTTTTGATAACCAGAAATGAAGTAAATCTTGCACAATATTTACAAAGAGTAGATCAAAATGCAAGTTCCTTAAAGGAAGGAATTCTCTTCACAATTTTATCTTCCTTTAGTCAATATATTTGTGTTTCTCATAGAAAAAAGAAACAGACCTTTTCAAGATCCCGGCTTTGGTAGCTTTCCTCGCTAGACAAGGTTGCAAATGGCCCCAGCTTTTCTTTAGCAACTTCCTCAACGGAGCTGCAAGAAAATAATATGTCAATATTTTAACGCGAATTTAAAAAAAAAAAAAAAAAAAAAAAAAAAAAAAAAAAAAAAAAAAAAAAAAAAAAAAAAAAAAAAAAAAAAAAAAAAAAAAAAAAAAAAAAAAAAAAAAAAAAAAAAAAAAAAAAAAAAAAAAAAAAAAAAAAAAAAAAAAAAAAAAAAAAAAAAAAAAAAAAAAAAAAAAAAAAAAAAAAAAAAAAAAAAAAAAAAAAAAAAAAAAAAAAAAAAAAAAAAAAAAAAAAAAAAAAAAAAAAAAAAAAAAAAAAAAAAAAAAAAAAAAAAAAAAAAAAAAAAAAAAAAAAAAAAAAAAAAAAAAAAAAAAAAAAAAAAAAAAAAAAAAAAAAAAAAAAAAAAAAAAAAAAAAAAAAAAAAAAAAAAAAAAAAAAAAAAAAAAAAAAAAAAAAAAAAAAAAAAAAAAAAAAAAAAAAAAAAAAAAAAAAAAAAAAAAAAAAAAAAAAAAAAAAAAAAAAAAAAAAAAAAAAAAAAAAAAAAAAAAAAAAAAAAAAAAAAAAAAAAAAAAAAAAAAAAAAAAAAAAAAAAAAAAAAAAAAAAAAAAAAAAAAAAAAAAAAAAAAAAAAAAAAAAAAAAAAAAAAAAAAAAAAAAAAAAAAAAAAAAAAAAAAAAAAAAAAAAAAAAAAAAAAAAAAAAAAAAAAAAAAAAAAAAAAAAAAAAAAAAAAAAAAAAAAAAAAAAAAAAAAAAAAAAAAAAAAAAAAAAAAAAAAAAAAAAAAAAAAAAAAAAAAAAAAAAAAAAAAAAAAAAAAAAAAAAAAAAAAAAAAAAAAAAAAAAAAAAAAAAAAAAAAAAAAAAAAAAAAAAAAAAAAAAAAAAAAAAAAAAAAAAAAAAAAAAAAAAAAAAAAAAAAAAAAAAAAAAAAAAAAAAAAAAAAAAAAAAAAAAAAAAAAAAAAAAAAAAAAAAAAAAAAAAAAAAAAAAAAAAAAAAAAAAAAAAAAAAAAAAAAAAAAAAAAAAAAAAAAAAAAAAAAAAAAAAAAAAAAAAAAAAAAAAAAAAAAAAAAAAAAAAAAAAAAAAAAAAAAAAAAAAAAAAAAAAAAAAAAAAAAAAAAAAAAAAAAAAAAAAAAAAAAAAAAAAAAAAAAAAAAAAAAAAAAAAAAAAAAAAAAAAAAAAAAAAAAAAAAAAAAAAAAAAAAAAAAAAAAAAAAAAAAAAAAAAAAAAAAAAAAAAAAAAAAAAAAAAAAAAAAAAAAAAAAAAAAAAAAAAAAAAAAAAAAAAAAAAAAAAAAAAAAAAAAAAAAAAAAAAAAAAAAAAAAAAAAAAAAAAAAAAAAAAAAAAAAAAAAAAAAAAAAAAAAAAAAAAAAAAAAAAAAAAAAAAAAAAAAAAAAAAAAAAAAAAAAAAAAAAAAAAAAAAAAAAAAAAAAAAAAAAAAAAAAAAAAAAAAAAAAAAAAAAAAAAAAAAAAAAAAAAAAAAAAAAAAAAAAAAAAAAAAAAAAAAAAAAAAAAAAAAAAAAAAAAAAAAAAAAAAAAAAAAAAAAAAAAAAAAAAAAAAAAAAAAAAAAAAAAAAAAAAAAAAAAAAAAAAAAAAAAAAAAAAAAAAAAAAAAAAAAAAAAAAAAAAAAAAAAAAAAAAAAAAAAAAAAAAAAAAAAAAAAAAAAAAAAAAAAAAAAAAAAAAAAAAAAAAAAAAAAAAAAAAAAAAAAAAAAAAAAAAAAAAAAAAAAAAAAAAAAAAAAAAAAAAAAAAAAAAAAAAAAAAAAAAAAAAAAAAAAAAAAAAAAAAAAAAAAAAAAAAAAAAAAAAAAAAAAAAAAAAAAAAAAAAAAAAAAAAAAAAAAAAAAAAAAAAAAAAAAAAAAAAAAACAATGGCAGCTGCTCCACCAGTAGGACGGGCTGGTCCTTCAGCATAAACCTGACAAACGAAACCACCCACGAAAACAACGTAAGAAAAGAAATTATAAAATAACCAACAAATTATCCTTGAAATATAGATAACATCCTGTCTGGACTTTTTAAAAAAATTAAATAAAATAAGATCCTTTATGCAGAGAAAGCAGTTCCAAATGTACTTTTAACAATGCAAACAAAAAATTAGTCAATCCACATCAACACAAAAATATACAATCCTATATGTTACCCTACCGCGCTGTCAGTGCACACCACTAGTCCATAGCGTCCATCCCAAGAGCTACTCTCTACCCAGTTGACACAATTAAATAAAGCAGCAGTACCGCCATAGCAAGCATTAGTAGAATCAACCCCTTCAATATCTGTATTGCCACATTTCTAGATTTCACAAGAGAAAATAAAAAATTAGTACATATTTGTGAAATAGCAGACATCTTCAAAGCATTAGCAGATACATATCCCTTGAAATATAAAAAATGTCATCCAATCAAGTTTTATGATACCTCAAAGATTTGCATCAGGAAGGTCTTAATTGACTTGCTTTTGTCTATCACAGTTTCACTACCCACTTCTAGCCGACCAATTTGTTTTGGATCAATATCATACTTCTCAAGAAGGGAAGTCACCACTGTCAAACTGAAAATTCAAAAATCCATGAATTTGACCTCCTCATCAATACTAAGATATAAAGAATAGAAGCACAATACAATAGACTACGTTTACAGAATCCTTTAAATGTAGAAACTTTTCCACAGCAGTGTGTCCATATATATCCCTTCAAACAGCACATGAATACCCAGTGCGTTCTAAAAATCTTTAAAAGATTGGCTTCAAAAATTCTATAGCCTGTGGAATTGATGAACTCCTCATCCAAGAAAAAATGTAAAACTATCACGCTCCTTACCAGAATCACAGTATCCTAGTATTAAGATTTTGCGTGTTTCTCATTATATGTTTTTTGTCAAGTACCACATTACTTTTTTCAGGCACCCAGAATCACAAAGTCCCAGTAATTAAGGTTGAACTTGCTTCTTATGATGATTGTCTTAGTCCAATACCACATTTCTTTTGTTAAGTGGATCCCTGATTAGGCTAGGGGTTACATAAACTCAGAAATACAGCGTGAACATGAACAACAATCAAAATGAAAAATTGTAGTTCTGCAAGCAGGATAGAGGAACCGTTATGCAGAATCCCAACCTCATGGAGATGACATCTTCCACATCTGTGCAAAATGCCATTGCATCCTGCCCCAGACCAATCGTATATTTCCCCTTGCTTGCACCATCATGAGCTTCCAACGCTTCCTGAGTTAGAAGACATGAAAATCCCAAAAAAAAAAAAAAAAAAAAAAAAAAAAAAAAAAAAAAAAAAAAAAAAAAAAAAAAAAAAAAAAAAAAAAAAAAAAAAAAAAAAAAAAAAAAAAAAAAAAAAAAAAAAAAAAAAAAAAAAAAAAAAAAAAAAAAAAAAAAAAAAAAAAAAAAAAAAAAAAAAAAAAAAAAAAAAAAAAAAAAAAAAAAAAAAAAAAAAAAAAAAAAAAAAAAAAAAAAAAAAAAAAAAAAAAAAAAAAAAAAAAAAAAAAAAAAAAAAAAAAAAAAAAAAAAAAAAAAAAAAAAAAAAAAAAAAAAAAAAAAAAAAAAAAAAAAAAAAAAAAAAAAAAAAAAAAAAAAAAAAAAAAAAAAAAAAAAAAAAAAAAAAAAAAAAAAAAAAAAAAAAAAAAAAAAAAAAAAAAAAAAAAAAAAAAAAAAAAAAAAAAAAAAAAAAAAAAAAAAAAAAAAAAAAAAAAAAAAAAAAAAAAAAAAAAAAAAAAAAAAAAAAAAAAAAAAAAAAAAAAAAAAAAAAAAAAAAAAAAAAAAAAAAAAAAAAAAAAAAAAAAAAAAAAAAAAAAAAAAAAAAAAAAAAAAAAAAAAAAAAAAAAAAAAAAAAAAAAAAAAAAAAAAAAAAAAAAAAAAAAAAAAAAAAAAAAAAAAAAAAAAAAAAAAAAAAAAAAAAAAAAAAAAAAAAAAAAAAAAAAAAAAAAAAAAAAAAAAAAAAAAAAAAAAAAAAAAAAAAAAAAAAAAAAAAAAAAAAAAAAAAAAAAAAAAAAAAAAAA